>JAVSCE010018845.1:0-268388 GCA_032199065.1 Smutsia gigantea
CACTTGTCATATGATATGTTTTTCAGACCCTTAATCTTTCAGACTGCATGTTTCTAAATATGTTGGCCATTTTAATGATGTTCTAATTCACACTGACTCCCAGAGCTGTACACAGCATTCCTGAAAAATGTCTTACAGAACAGAGCATGGCAAACTATTTCTTTTGGGTCTTCTGGAAAAAGTGCTTCTATTAATAGAGTATAAGATTGGGTTAAATTCTTTAAAATGTTCACATTTGCAATTTGAAAAATCCCTAGATTTAATCTTCCCTTCTAAAACTATTTCTCTGTACCCAGTTCTTGTACATTGGAATTTCTGGACCACAGTGTGGGGCTTCAGGTATATGTTTGTTAAAATTAACATTGCCAACACGTTTTAGCATTCACTATAATTTGGAGATACTTGACATTATAGAAAGAGATCATTTTGAATTTGAATTTTGTTATCTATAATATTAATATTTCTCTCCATTGCCTGTTATTTGCACATTCAGTTTAGTTTTTAATATAACTCTATGTCAGTGATAAACATTAAAATGAATCTGTTCAGGGACTCTATACTTGAGACCTTCCATCAAGTTTATACTTTGTCATTAATTCACATTATTTGGGTATAGTCTTCTAAAAACAATGAGTCCAATTAAGTACATTTTATTTTTCAGTATATGTTTTATTTACAGATATAATTGGAAACTTTATTGCTTACTTCCTATGAGATAGTGGTATCTGAATAGCCATCTCAGTCTCACCTCAGAATATAAGAATGACCCAGTTTGATAATTTTTGCATATGTCATTTTTGTTTTCTAAAAGATCATTGGACTTTTTCTATCAAAATAAAAATATACCATCTTTATAAAAAATGTGTTCCTTAGCATGGATGTTCTAGAAAGCAGAGTCTGAGGCAATGACTAAAGTGTTGCTGCCTAAAGGGATATGAACTCCTGTGATAAGATAAAGGAAAAAAGGAGAAGTGAGGTAAGAAGTGAGACACTGTGGGCTGGGAATAGCCCCAACAGGTTGCTCAGTGGGCACGTTTGCTTGCCATTGAGCACTCCCCAAGGGATTATAAGGAGGAATCTCACCTCAGAATATTCCATGGAAGAGAATTAAAAGGGAGAAATATATCTGCCTAGTTCTGTACTGTTTGCTAATAATCAAGGCTCACCCACACTAACTCCCCATATTCCTACAAGCTCAGTTATCTTGTCCCTCCAAGTTAGTTCTCATCTGGTATACCTGTGCCTGCCAATATATGGTCAGGAGGCAGCGAATCTCAAACCTAGAAGTAAACTAGATATATTGGTCTGTTCAAGTTGTATAGCAAAATACCATAGACTGGGGGTCCTAAACAACAGAAACATTTCTCACAGTTGTGGCATCTGGGAAGTCCAACACCAGACTGCCAGCATGGTCAAGTTCTGGTGAAAGCTCTCTTGCTAGTTTACAGATGTCTGCCTTCTTGCTGTGTTCTCACATGACAGAGAAAGAAAGAGGCCAGCTCTCTAGTGTCTCTTCTTATAAGGGCACTAATCCCATCATAAAACCCCACCCTCATGATCTTATCTAACCTAATTACATCCCAGTCACCCCATATCCAAATACCATCTCACTGGGGGTTAGGCTTTCCGTATATGAATTTTGAGAGGACATAATTCAGTCCATAGCGTCCACCACTCGCCCCACAAATTCATGTCCTTCTCAAATGAAAAATACATTAAAATTCCATCCAAACAGCCCCAAAACTTTTAACTCGTAACTCTGAAGTCTAGAGTTCAAAAATCGTATCTAAATATCATCTAAATCAAATATGGGTGAGATTCAATATACTATTAATCCTGAGGAAAAATTCTCCGACTGTGAACCTATGATACCAGACAAGTGATATGCTTCCAAAATAAAGTGGTGGCCAGGCATAAGATAAAGATTCCCATTCCACAAGATAGAAATTGAAAGCAAGAAAGAGGTGACATTTCCCAAGCAAGTCCAAAACCTAGGGCAGCATATTTCATTAGATCTTAAGGCCCGAGAATAATCCTCTTTGGTTTGATGTTTTGCCCTCCATGCCCACTGGAGTGACAGCATCCCTTCCAGGTCTCTTTGGGGCAATAATGGGCAGGAAATAATAGAAATAACACATGTTGCTAATTGTGTAAATCACTGCAATCTTTCTAGACAGCAGCTTAGCAATGCAAATCAAAAGCTATACAATACTGCAGATCCTTTGATTAAATAATTCAATTTCTAGCTGTTTATACTAAAGATATTGCTATAGTTGTAAAAATATTTCAATACAAGAATGCTTATCAGCTTATCACAGTTTGTATATTATAATGAAAAAACTGGAAACCTCACAGGTTAATTTTCAGAGATTGATGTAGCCATTCATTACACTAGTATTCAGCCAAAAGAAATGGCAACTAATATCAGACCACTTAATATTTTGTAAAAAATTCTAGGTATAATAAATGAATGAAGCAGGTTACCAAACATTCCAATTGTGGTAGATACTCTGTGTGCCATATACCTTCACCCTTACTATTTCATCGAATGCTTACTGTACTTCCAATTGCCAGCATCTAGGTCTCTTTACTTGAGTTTTTCCTTGTCCATGTGCTTAGCAGTAGGCAGAAATACTGAACAGTTTTGTCCCTAAGTGAATACTCACCCAGTAACTGACAATGTTCATATGTAAACAGCCTAGTTCATTCATCCCCTTGTTGAGATACCTTGGAGACCAATGCTTCATTCATATTGACTCCCAGGGTTCCTGACTGGGGTCAGCTCTAGTTACCCACTGTGGTAACTTCCCAGGTAATATACCTTCTATGGTCTGCTTTTTCTTCCCTCTCTCACTTTTCCACTCTCCTACCTGTGTTTCCTGACATTGTCAATCATATTAACTACTGGCACTTGAACCTTTTTGCAAAGGTCTTCTTCTAGGGAAATCCAACCTAAAAACTAAATTAAGCAGAACTTCAATTAAAAATAATATTTATGTCAAAATAAGGCTGCCTGGAAGTATGTACCTTGAATTAGCATATTGGTTATTACGGGGGATGGCAAGATTATAGGTGGGCATTTTCTTTTATTTTACTTCTTTGCACTCTCTTTAATGGACCCAGAAGAAGGAAAAAAAAATTTTGTTTTAAACAGGAAAAATCAGCAAATGCCTTTCCCCTAGTTCACTCTCTCAATCCCTTTTTCATTTCAATCCCTTCAAAGGAAAGCTACTTAATGAGTTCCACTGATTTATAGTGCAAAGACTTAACTGCATAATTATATAATGGCTTTCATACAAAGAAATATTAAAGGTAACACAGGCCTCAAGCAGTTCTTGTAGCAAATGAATTTCAATATTCTTTTATTAAAGTATCTTTAATATACAATCTTATGTTGGTTTCAAATGTACATCAGAGTGGTTCAACAGTTCCTGTGATAAACATATTGAGATTGCGAATTCTTGTACCCCTTTAACCCACTCCTCCCCGCCACACTCGCCCCAACCACTCCCCTCCCCCTTGGTAACCACTAGTCACTTCTCAGTGTCTATGAGTCTATTGCTGTTTTGTTCCTTCTTTTTTGCTTTGTTTTTATATTCCATAAATAAGTGAAATCATGTGGTACTTGTCTTTCTTTGCCTGGTTTATTTCACTGAGCATAATACCCTCTAGATTCATCCATGTTTTTGCAAATGGCAGGATTTGTTTCCTTCTTATGGCTGAATAGTATTCCATTGCGTATATGTACATCTTCTTTATCCATTCATCTACTGATGGACACTTAGGTTGCTTCCATATCTTGGCTATTGTAAAAAGTGCTGCAATAAACATAGGGGTGCATATGTCTTTTTGAATCTGAGAAGTTGTATTCTTTGGGTAAATTCCAAGGAGTGGGATTCCAGGGTCAAATGATATTTGTATTTTTAGTTTTTTGAGGAACCTCCATATTGCTTTCCACAATGGTTGAACTAGCTTACATTCCCACCAGCAGTATAGGAGGGTTCCCCTTTCTTCACATCCTCGCCAGCATTTGTTGTTCTTAGTCTTTTCGATGCTGGCCATCCTTACTGGTGTGAGGTGATATCTCATTGTGGTTTTAACTTGCATTTCCCTGATAATTAGTGATATGGAGCATCTTTTCATGTGTTTGTTGGCCATCTGAATTTCTTCTTTGGAGAACTGTCTCTTCATATCCTCCGCCCATTTTTTAATCGGGTTATTTACTTTTTGGGTGTAGAGGCATATAAGTTCCTTATATATTTTGGATGTTAACCCCTTGTTGGATATGTCATTCACAAATATATTCTCCCTTACTGTAGGATGCCTTTTCATTCTGTTGATGGTGTCCTTTGCCGTACAGAAACTCTTTAGTTTGATACAGTCCCACTTGTTCATTTTTGCTTTTGTTTTCCTTGCTCGAGGGATGCATTCAGGAAGAAGTCACTCATGCTTACATTCAGGAGATTTTTGCCTATGTTGCCTTCTAAGAGTTTTATGGCTTCATGACTTACATACAGGTCCTTGATCCATTTTGAGTTTACTTTTGTGTATGTGGTTAAACAATAATCCAGTTCATTCTCCTGCATGTAGCTGTCCAGTTTTGCCAAAACTAGCTGTTGAAGAGGCTGTCATTTCCTCATTGTATGTCCATGGCTACTTTATCATATATTAATTGACCATATATGGTTGGGTCTGTATCAGGGCTCTCTAGTCTTTTCTGTCGGCACCAGTCTATTCTTAAATCCCTCCATTGTATGTTTCATTTCAAATACTGTATTCTTCAGCTCTGAGTAGCTCTTTTTCAGGTCTTCTGTCTCTCAGCAGACCTCCCTGAGATCTTGAATACTTTTCTGTAAATATATGAGAATATTTATGACTTTTAGTTGAAATCTTTATCAGGTAGACTGGAAAGCTCCATTTCACTTAGCACTCTCTCTGAGGTTCTGTCCTGTAGTTTTGTTTGTATCATATTCTTCTGCCTACTCATTTTGTCAGGGTTTCTGTGTTTCTTCCTTTGTATAAGATGGCTCTGTTATGCTTCCTGGCCTATGGAGTAAAAGCTTGATGAAGAAGGCATGCTATGGTGTCCAGAAACTCAAGATTCTTTACTCTCTTGTGCCTGGTTCTATTTTGCAGGGGCCCCATCTAGTATGCCATGGACATGGTGTTTTTCTGTCTGTGCTGGCAGTTTTTTTCAGCCACTGACTTTGTGATGAGCTCAGGAGTCTCTGTTGAGCTCACTGTGGGCAGGGCTACCCTCTGCCTGGCCATCAGCAATGGCAGGGTTTCAGGGATAATGGGGTGGGCAGACTGATGTGTGGCTCTGCCCCTGCTAGACCACAGCACTGGGCCTGGACACCCACAGAGAGGAAGGAACATTTGGGGATGTCTCCTGCAGCACCTCCTTCATTGGGCTGAAATGGAGCCATGGAAGCTGGAGAGTCTCCCTCTGCCTGCCAGGCAGAAAAGTCTGATATTCTTGCTGAGCTGAGTGGATTGGCTCCCAGCAGCACACACAAGGAGGGGTCTTGAAGCTGCATTGCCAGCAAGGGGCATGGAGCAACTGGGGCACCCAAGAGTTCCCAATCCGGCTGAAGAAGTGCTGGGGGGGATATCATTCACCTGCGTTCTCCTGAGGAGAGAGTTCTGTCCAACTCTCTTCCCTCTGGTTTCCCTCCCACTGCTGGAAAGTCTTTCAAACTTCCTCCTCCGCTTTGGGTCTCAGGACTGTCAGAGCATGCCTGTTCTTCACAATGAGTTTCAGACTCCCAGAGTGTTCCACCTGTCCCTGGTGTCCAGCCCTGCTAATCACTAGGTGCAATGTAATGTGGGCTCGTGCTTCCAGAGCAGATCTCCGTAGCCAGGTGTGCAGTGTTCCTGGGCTCCTACCCATTCGCTGCTCTGTTCCTCTTTCTCCTGCCTGTAGGCTGGGCTGGGGTGAGGGCTTGGGTCCCGTTCAGTTTTGGCTCTGCCACTTTATCCTTTTCTGTGTGGTCTCTTCTCAGGTGTAGGTGATCTGTTTTGTCTTCAGGTCAATTTTCAGGTTTAGTTGTATTTGCTGTATTTTCTTCTTTTATTTGTTTTTGGGAGGAGGTTTCTGCCTTGCCTTCCTACTCTGCCATCTTTTCCCAGAAGTTGAGACATGAATTTCAATTTTAAACTTTGAATGTTCTCTGACTTCGCTACATCATTAGATATTTAAGAACTAAGAATTATGATTATATTTTTTTGACAAGAAGAGGACTGACCTGTAGAAACCAATAGTGTTTGCAGAAATATAGGTATATATATTCTGAAAAAAATCCTCTTCCTAGATTGCATTATTTATTAGAAACTAACCAGACTGGGAAGTTCCGGGAAGATGGTGGCGTGAGCAGGGCGGCGGAAATTTCCTCCCAAAACTACATAAATCTATGAAAATACAGTAAATACAACTACTCCTAAAAGACAGACCAGAATTTACAGCACAGGGCACAGCCTGCATCAGCACCTGAGAGGACTCGGCACCCCACGAGGTGGGTAAGATACGGAGCTGAGTCCCGGTGGGACCTGAGCACTCCCCCACCCCAGCACACTGGCGGGAGGAGAGGATTCAGAACCAGGAGGGAGTGGAAGAACAGGTTGGTGAAATAACCAGGCCCGGTGATCTGTGCCGGGAGCACTGACACACATCGCGCGATGCATTGGATATTGGTGAGGCAGAAGGTGCAGGTTTTGAGCGGGGAATGCACCCGGGTCCGTGCAGCAGGCGCCCTGGAACAAGAGAAAAGCGTGCATTGTTTTTAGTGATCCTGGAGAGGCGGGGGGCCCAGCAGGGAACATGATCCCCCGGCACACTCAGCCCAGCGGACTGGGGGTCCTGAGGAATTTTGGACCCCTTGGATGGCGACTGGGAAAAGGTAGCCATACTGAAACTTTACATAGAGAACAACAGCCTCCCATGCATTCAGCCCTGGCCAGAGCTACAAAGAGTGGCGCGGCCGCCACTGCGGAATAGTGAAACAAAAGTGCCACCTACAGCATCCTTACAGAATCCATGCCAGGTGGGCGTTTTTTTTTTCCCCTTTGTTTTTTTTTCTTTCTTTTTTTCTCTTTTCTTTCTCTTCCGCCTCTTTGTTTTGTTTTTGTTTTTTCTCGTTTTTCTTTTTTTTAAGTCTTAAAGAGCACAGCTGACATATGTGGTACCTACCAGCAACCACTTCTATCACCATGAAAAGACAGAGGAATATGGTACAAAGACCACCCAGACCCAGACAACACATGAGACGGAACCTGAAGGGATGGAAATGCACAATCTTCCTGAAAAAGAATTCAGAATAAAAGTCATAACAATGCTGATGGATCTAAAGAGAAATATGCAAGAGCTGAGGGAGGAAGTGAGGGAAATGAGGAAAGACAATGCAGAAATGAGACAAGCCATCGACGGGCTTAGCAGCACACTGGATGAGATGCAAGACACTGTTAATGGAATAGAAATTAGAGAACAGATATACAGAGAAGCTGAGGCAGAGAGAGATAAAAGGACCTCTAGGAATGAAAGAATATTAAGAGAACTGTGTGACCAATCCAAATGGAACAATGTTCACATTATAGGAGTACCAGAGGAAGAAGAGACAGAAAAAGGGATAGAAAGTGTCTTTGAAGAAATAATTGCTGAAAACTTCCCCATGCGGGGGAAGGAAATAGTCTCACAGTCCACAGAAGCCCACAGATCTCCTACCACAAGGGACCTAAGGAAGACAACACCAAATCACATAATAATTAAAATGGCAAAGATCAAAGATAAGGACAGAATATTAAAGGCAGCTAGAGACAGAAAAAAGATCCCCTAAAAGGAAAACCCATCAGACTATTATCAGACTTCTCAACAGAAACCTTACAGGCCAGAAGAGAATGGCATGATATATTTAACGTTATGAAACAGAAGGGCCTCGAACCAAGAATATTGTATCCAGCACGATTATCATTTAAATATGATGGAGCGATTAAACAATTTTCAGAAAAGCAAAAGCTGAGAGAGTTTGCCTCCCATAAACCACCTCTACAGGACATCTTAAAGGAACTGCTCTAGAGGGAAACACTCCTAAGGCTAAAAAGATGTCACAGAGAAAATAAAATCATAGCAAAGAAAGCAGACCATCCAAATACTAACTAAAGGGAAAGAATAAAACACCTAGTATATAAAGAATGGAGGAGGAAGAATAAGAAGGAAGAGAAATAAAGAAACATCAGACTGTGTTTACAATAACTTAACAAGAAAGTTAAGTTAGATTGTTAGATAGTAAAGAAGCAACCCTTGAACTTTTGGTAACCACGAATCTAAAGCCAGCAATGGCAATAAGTACATATCTATCAATAATCACCCTAAATGTAAATGGACTGAATGCACCAATCAAAAGACACAGAGTAATAGATTGGATAAAAAGCAAGACCCATCTATATGCTGCCTATAAGAAACTCACCTCAAACCCAAAGATATACACAGACTAAAAGTGAAGGGATGGAAAAAGATATTTCATGCAAACAATGAGGAGAAAAAAGCAGGTGTTGCAGTACTTGTCTCAGCCAAAATAGACTTCAAAATGAAGAAAGTACCAAGAGATAAAGAAGGACATTGCATAATGATAAAGGGGTCAATCCAGCAAGAGGATATAACAATTATAAATACATATGCACCCAACACAGGAGTTCCTCCATATGTGAAACAAATACCAACAGAATTAAAGGGGGAAATAGAATGCAATGCATTCATTTTAGGAGACTTCAACACACCACTCACTCTGAAACAGATCAACCAGACAGAAAATAAGTAAAGACACAGAGGCAATGAACAACACACTAGAACAGATGGACCTAACAGACATCTACAGAACTCTACACCCAAAAGCAACAGGATACACATTCTTCTCAAGTGCACATGGAACATTTTCCAGAATAGACCACATACTAGGCCACAAAAAGAACCTCAGTAATTTCAAAAATACTGAAATCCTACCAACCAACTTCTCAGATCACCAAGGTATAAAACTAGAAATAAATTTTAGAAAGAAATCAAAAAGGCTCACAAATACATGGAGACTTAACAACACTCTCCTAATTAGTCAATGGGTTAACGACCAAATCAAAACAGAAATCAAAGAATATATGGAGACTAATGACAGCAACAACACAAAGCCACAACTTCAGTGGGACGCAGCAAAGGCAGTTCTAAGAGGAAAGTATATTGCAATCCAGGCCTATTTAAAGAAGGAAGAACATTCCCAAATTAATAATCTAAAGACACAATTACTGAAATTGGAAAAAGAAGAACAAATGAGGCCCAAAGTCACCAGAAGGAGGGACATAATAAAGATTAGAGAAGAAATAAATAAAATTGAGAAGAATAAAGCAATAGAAAAAAATCAATGAAACCAAGAACTGGTTTTTTGAAAAAATAAATAAAATAGATAAACCCCTAGCCAGACTCATTAAGAGAAAAAGAGAATCTACATACATAAACACAATCAGAAATGAGAAAGGAAAAATCAGGACGGACCCCACAGAAATACAAAGAATCATAAGAGAATATTATGAGAACCTATATGCTAACAAGCTGGAAAACGTAGAAGAAATGGACAACTTCTTAGAAAAATACAACCTTCCAAGACTGACCAAGCAAGAAACAGAAAAACTAAACAGACCAATCACCAGTGACGAAATCGAATTGGTAATCAAAAAACTACCCAAGAACAAAACCCCTGGGCCTGATGGATTCACCTCTGAATTCTACCAGACATATAGAGAAGAAATAACACCGATTCTCCTTAAAGTTTTCCAAAAAATAGAAGAGGAGGGAATACTTCCAAACTCATTCTATGAAGCCAGCATCACTCTAATACCAAAACCTGGCAAAGACCTACCAAAAAAGAAAATTACAGACCAACATCCCTGATGAACATAGATGCAAAAATACTCAACAAAATATTATTAGCAAACCGAATTCAAAAATACATCAAGAGGATCATACACCATGATCAAGTGGGATTCATCCCACGGATGCAAGGATGGTACAACATTCGAAAATCCATCAACATCATCCACCACATCAATAAAAAGAACAAAAACCACATGATCATCTCCATTGATGCTGAAAAAGCATTTGACAAAATATAGCATCCATTCCTGATTAAAGCTTTCAACAAAATGGGTATAGAGGGCAAGTACCTCAACATCATAAAGGCTATATATGACAAACCCACAGCTAACATCATACTTAACAGCGAGAAGCTGAAAGCTTTTCATCTAATATGGGGAACAAAACAGTAATGCCCACTCTCTCCACTGTTATTCAACATAGTATTGGAGGTCCTAGCCAGGGCAATCAGACAAAACAAAGAAATACAAGGCATCCCGATTGGTAAAGAAGAAGTCAAATTGTCACTATTTGCAGATGACATGATACTGTACATAAAATACCCTAAAGACTCCACTCCCAAACTACTAGAACTAATATCTGAATTCAGCAAAGTTGCAGGATACAAAATTAATACACAGAAATCTGTTGCTTTCCTATACACTAATGATGAACTAACAGAAAGAGAAATCAGAAAAACAATTCCATTCACAATTGCATCAAAAAGAATAAAATACCTAGGAACAAACCTAACGAAGGAAGTGAAAGACCTGTACCCTGAAAACTACAAGACACTCCTAAGAGAAATTAAAGAGGACACTAACAAATGGAAATGCATCCCATGCTCTTGGCTAGGAAGAGTAAATATTGTCAAAATGGCTATACTACCTAAAGCAATCTACAGATTCAATGCAATCCCTATCAAACTACAACAGCTTTCTTCAGTGAACTGTAACAAATAATTCTAAAATTCATATTGAACCACAAAGGACTCTGAACAGCCAAAGCAATCCTGAGAAGGGGAATAAAACGGGGAATTACACTCCCTGACTTCAAGCTCTACTACAAAGCCACAGTAATCAAGACAATTTGGTATTGGCACAAAAACAGACCCACAGACCAGTGGAACAGAATAGAAAATACAAACATTAACCCAAACATATACAGTCAACTAATATTTGATAAAGGAGCCTTGGATATACAGTGGGGAGATGACAGCCTCTTCAGCAGCTATTGTTGGCAAAACTGGGCAGCTACATGTAAGAGAATGTAACTGGACTACTGTCTAACCCCATACACAAAAGTAAACTCAAAATGGATCAAAGACCTGAATGTAAGTCATGAAACCATAAAACTCTTAGAAAAAAACATAGGCAAAAATCTCTTGGACATAAACATGAGCGACTTCTTCATGAACTTATCTCCCCAGGCAAGGGAAACAAAAGCAAAAATGAACAAGTGGGACTACATGAAGCTGAAAAGCTTCTGTACAGCAAAGGACACCATCAGTAGAACAAAAAGACATCCTACAGTATAGGAGAATATATTCATAAATGACGTATCCGATAAGGGGTTGACATCCAAAATATATAAAGAACTCATGCACCTCAACAAACATAAAGTAAATAATCCAATTAAAAAATGGGCAGAAGACATGAATAAACACTTCTCCAAAGAAGAATCTCAGATGGCCAACAGGCACATGAAAAGATGCTCCACATCACTATTCATCAGAGAAATGCAGATTAAAACCACAATGAGATATCACCTCACACCAGTGAGGATGGCCAACATCCAAAACACAAACAACAACAAATGTTGGCGAGGATGTGGAGAAAAGGGAACCCTCCTACACTGCTGGTGGGAATGCAAATTATTTCAACCATTGTGGAAAGCAGTATGGAGGTTCCTCAAAAAACTCAAAATAGAAATACCATTTGACCCAGGAATTCCACTCCTAGGAATTTACCCTAAGAATGCAGGAGCCCAGTTTGAAAAAGACATATGCACCCCTATGTTTATCGCAGCACTATTTACAATAGCCAAGAAATGGAAGCAACCTAAGTGTCCATCAGTAGATGAATGGGTAAAGAAGAGGTGGTACATATACACAATGGAATATTATTCAGCCATAAGAAGAAAACAAATCCTACCATTTGCAACAACATGGATGGGGCTAGAGAGTATTATGCTCAGTGAAATAAGCCAAGCTGAAAAAGACAAGTATCAAATGATTTCACTCATATGTGGAGTATAAGAACAAAGAAAAAAACTGAAGGAAGAAAACACAGCAGACTCACAGAACCCAAGACCTAATAGTTACCAAAGGGAAAGGGACTCGGGAGGATGGGTGGGAAGGGAGGGATAAGGGGGAAAAAGGGGCATTACGATTAGCAGACATAATGTTGCAGGGGCACGGGGAGGGCTGTACAACTCAGAGAAGACAAGTAGTGATTGTATAGCATCTCACTATGCTGTTGCACAGTGACTGTAATGGGATTGGTGGGGGGGACCTGATGAAGGGTGTAGTTTAATCACCATAATATTGCACATGTAATTGTAGATTAGTGATACCAAAATAAACTATAATAAAAAAAGAAACTAACCAGACTGCTTTGAGATGAAAAAGTATTAGGCCTTATGATGAGCTTCAGAAATATTCATTTTCATAAAAGTTTGAAGCACAATTGTTTGACTATTAGGTAATTTTATTTGTAGGCATGGAAAATAAGGAAATCCTCTAGACAGGTCTTTGAGTCTGTGAAATAAGTAGTGTAGTGAGTGGGAAAGGAATGCCCTTTGGCATTCAATGCGAACCAATGGTCAGGAGACTTGAAACATAGCCTTAGACCAACTATTGATCTATTTGTTCAGCTGAGGTAGTGGTAAATTTTAAGCAGAGGAAAAAGAATAAGCAAATTTAAGGGATGAGTTATTGTCTTTTGGGAACAAACAGGTTGCATAATGAATTATCTAATTTGGACCATTTTTCTTTGTCTACATTTGACAAAGATATGAGTACTGAGAAATAATTATTTACTCTAAGAGAAGAATGATACAGATGTAACTGATGAATATAGCAAATTCATTTGGCTTCAGTTATGGAGGGTATGGTGGGGACTGTGGTCTATAGGTTGTTACATTAGTTTGCTAGGGCTGCTATAATAATATATCACAGACTGGGTGGCTTAAACAACAGAAACTTGTGTTCTAGTTTTTCTGGCTGGCAATCTAAGATCAAGGATTCTGTAGGTGTGGTTTCTCTTGAGGCCTCTCTCCTTGTCTTGCAGATGACCACCTCCTCATTATGTCCTCTTGTGGACTTTTCTCTGTGCACACAATTCTGGTATGTCTTCCTCTTCTTATCCAGTCCTATTGGATTAGGACCCCTAGTAAACTCATTTTAACCCTAATAAAGTTATTTTAACTTAATCTCCTCTTTAAAGACCTTATCTCCAAGTAGGGTTACATTGTGAAGTCATAGGAATTGGGACTTTCACTTATGAATTTTGGGGAACATAATTCAGCCCATAACAATGTCTTAGGTAAAAAGGTGAAAGAATGAAGGCTCAGGTTTTGAGAACCACTGAACTCCACAATTTATTGATCCATAAAAATCTCTTTTGAATCTCAGACTATATTTTTCTTGATATGCTTTGAAAATATGTATCTAACATTATATTACTATTTATTTTCTTTTGAATTGTGAATATAGAAATTTGCTAAAAATTTGATCTACTTAAAAGTAAGTTGACTGTGAAACATTCACACATAAAAAATTAAGCCAAAAGAAAAATGACAATAAACCCCCCAAAACAGAAATCCTGAAGCTACAAAGTAATAAAGCAAGAAATCGATGACTAAAAGCTGGTAAAGACAAAACAAACAAAGGAAGACAATAAACCACAAAGAAATCATTTTTAAAAAGAAACTTCTGAGGTAAAAGAGGGAAGTAAAAACTATGTGGTAGACAGATGTATAAAGAAAACTTAAATTGTTATTTTTCAGTACTTTATTATGATGTTATATCACAGTCATAACAATAAATTAATATTTATAAATAAGTGAGAGTTCAAAACATATTAAAACTTCATCTTTTTGGAAGCAAAAAAAAGATTCAAAATATATGTGCATAAATTCCACCTTAAAAGGTGGATAAGTTCCAATACCAAAGAAATAAGAATAAAAGAATTAATGAAGATAAGAGCCAAAATAATGAAATGGGAAGCAAAAATGTTGTCTTTGAAGCTATTTCTTTGAAAAGACCATATAGATAGCACAAGTATGCAACATCAGTAATGAGGAGCTATTTACTCAGATAATGAAGAAATTAAACCATGTTAATTAAATATTAGCTATACAATACATTTATACCAATAAATTTGAAGCTAGAATGAAATGAATAACTTTCCTGAAAAAGTTAGCAATTTGAATTAAAAATTAGGTAGAAACTATAAAGAAAGATAATCAGAGTTCTCTCACCCACCTTGCCCCTGATCTACAGGCACCAAATCCAAATGTTTGGGTAATAAATTCATTAAATGTTCACAGCACAAAGTATTTGAGATATTAAAGCTATTGCAAAATATGGACAAAGATACACAAATTAGCAATTTCATACTGTGGAAGTGGAGTGTCACTAATTCTAAAACCGCTGAGGGATAGCATGAAAGGAGAAAATTTTAGACTTAACCCATATATGAACACATAAATAAAAATATTAAAAACAGCCATCTAATGTAATCTAGCAGAATGTTGAAATACCATTATACACTATTTTAGAGATGCAATGACGGCTTAGCATTCAGAAATCTATTGATGTAATTCACTACATCAGTAATTAAGGAGAAAAAGCACATGATAGACTCTAAAACGGTATTTTATGAAGTTCAACATCCATTTCTGAGGAATAACTTTAATACCTTGGAAATTAAAGGAAATATGCTTAACTTGAAAGGGACTTTTTCTCAGCAGATAACAGCAGAAATCATACTAATGAAGCAATACAAAATTCCCAATACATTCAGGAAAAAGACAAGGATGCCCACTCTTACTATTAATATTTAACATCAGATTGGAGGTCAAAGGATACAAATTGTCAGTTCAGAAGAAGAGATGCAAATGAAAAATGAACAGTAAACATGAGAAAGTATGCTCATCTGTTGTAATAATACAAGTGAAAACTAAAACTACAATATAATTTTTACCTATTAGATAAATCATTAACAATGCTTGAATTTGATGCAGTTGCTCCCATTACATAAGCTCCTCTTATGTGCCTCTGTCAGTGCACTCACTTCTCTATGGATTTAGAAAAATCACTTTTCGGCTAGTATTTTACTAATTCCAAAGCCTCAAGGCCTCCAATGAAAGCAAAGGTTTTCTCTTCTGGAAAAAAACATCTTCAGATGGAGAAGATGTGAGTAATTGAGAGAGGGGTGGGATGACGTGGGGAAATAGCTCTGGTTCTATGGATAGTGGTTGAATTTTTCTTGAAGTATCTAAGAATAAACACACCTTGCCACTATGATGATTGATTTCCTTCCTGCCCATTAACATAATTTGGATCCTATTTCCTGTAAAATAATAACCCTTCCATTATTTTGCTAAAGTGCATTCTTTCTCTCCTTGTTCAAAGTTATGTCACAAACGTTTATCATATTAATCTGTCTATGAATGAAAATGGTCAAGTTGCTGCTCTCTAATCCCAAGAAATCTCCACTGACCCCCTGACTGGATTTGCAGCAGGCAGGGAAGGGCAGAGAACATTTCAAGGCACTCCCATCCCACTGTCAATTGGAGAAACCGTTGTGTTACTTTGTTGGATTGATCAACAAGAAATGTAGCCAAGGGCTACTTGGACTAGTAACCCGCAGTTCTTTGTAAGAAAAGGACTAATTTAAGTGAAGAAAGTAAGTACATGTGATCTATCTAAGGATCAGCCCATGGGTTATCTTCCCTGGATCTGGAGGTTGAATGCTGGGTCATGTTAACTGTGTCACAGGGGTCACAAGAGGGATGCTTGGGGCAACTTAATAGCCTGTGCAACCCCAGCAGGGACCTTATCTCTGCTGAATGTACAAGGCACTGTTGCTTGGGAAAGTGCCTTGTCCACAAAAAGTCATATTTCTCCTCTTGCAGAAACCACAAGCAGTTGATTGTTGATTTTGCTTTTAGCCAAAGCGTAAAGAACTAAAAATGACCCATATAGTCTGGAAGGAATAAATAAGTTAAATTCTAAGCTAGAGACTCAATTACATTACTCAGGGATGTGGAAATACGGGGGTTTTCTATGTGGACCTCACTGAAGGCCATATTAAAAAACAAGCATGAGCATAAGGACAGATAGCTGATAGCCCATTGTATTTTTTTAATTGAAGTATAATTAACATAAAATATTATATTAGTTTCAGGTGTACAACATAGTGATTTGACATTTATATACATTGTGATATGATCATCACAGTAACTCTAGTTACCATCTGTAACCATTCAAAGTTACAGTTTTCTTGTGATGGGAACTTTTAAGATTTATCTTCTTAGTATTTTTCAAGTTTGCAATACAATATTATTGATTATAGTCACCTCACTGTACATTACATCCCATGATTTATTTATTTTATAACTGAAAGTTTTTACCTCTTTTTCCCATTCACCCAATTGGCCCACATACCCAACCTGCCACTTCCCTGGCAGCCAGCAGTATGGTCTCTGTACCTATGACTTTTGTTTTGTTTATTCATTTGTTTTGTTTTTTAGAGTCCACATACAAGTGAAATCATGGTGTCTTTCTCTGTCTGACATTCATGTCATAATACCCTCAAGGCTCATCCATGGAGTCACAAATGGCAGTTTCATTCTTTTTTATGCCTCTCTAGTATTCCTTTACACACACACACACACATACACACACACACACACACACACACACCACATGCACACACACGCACACACACAGACATCATACATCTTCTCTGGCCGTTGGTCCACAAATGGATACTTAGGTTGTTTCTGTATCTTGGTTATTGTAAAAAAGGCTGCAGTAAACATAGGGGTGCATGTATCTTTTTGAATTAGTGTGTTCCTTTTCTTTGGATAAATACCCAGAAGTAGAATTGCTGGATCCTATGGTAGTTCTATTTTTAATTTTTTGAGTAACCTCCATATTACCTTTCATGCTGGCTGCACCAATTTACATTCCTACCAACAGTTCATAAGCATTCCCTTTTCTCCACATCCTTGCCCATTTTTGTTTTTTCTTGTCCTTTTGATAATAGCCTTTCTCACAGGCATGAGGTGATATCTCATTGTGCTTTTGATATCCATTTCTCTGATGTTCAGAGATGTTAAGTATCTTTTCATGTGTCTGTTGGCCATCTGTCTGTCTCTTTGGAAAAATGTCTCTTCAGATCCCCATTTTTAAATTTGTTTTATGATTATCATGGGCTTACATATAACAGCTTATATATATAAAACAGTATTTTAATTTGATAGCAAGTTAAGTTTGAACATGTTCTAAAATTATACATTCCCCCACCATGTTTTATTATGTTTTTGATGTCACATTTTCATCTTTTTATTTTGTTTCCCTTAACTATTTATTGTAGATATATTCTTTCTACCTTTGTCTTTTACCCCTATAGTACTTTCATAAGTTATTAATCCACTACCTTTACTACATGTTTCCTTTTACCAGTGAGATTTTTACCCTCATATGTGTTTCTCTTACTAATTGGTGGCCTTTCTTTTCAGCTTAAAAAAGTCACTATGGCATTTTTTATAGGGCTGATTCATGGCGAACTCCTCTAGCTTTTGTTTGTCTGGACAAACAGTACTGTGGGACCGCAACTGAAAACTCTGGTGTCCTCCAGACTAGGCAATGTGGAAGTTTCCCTTTGGTGGCAGCTGCAAAAATTTGGGCTCTAGATTAGTGTATGAGCTCCTTTCTGGGAGGTACTGGCGAGCTGCAGCAAGAGCACAAAGATGGGTTCCCCCAGTCTACCTTCCCTGCAGGCATTTCCATTGCTTCTAGGTGTGGTAATCCTGAAGTGTGCCCTTTGGCTGAAGCTCCAGGGCAAGTAAATAGGCCTTTTTCTAAGAAAGACTAGGGGTGTGTTTCATTCTTTTGTCTGTGCCATGCCCTGTGGGTGGCATCCTGCCAAGAACTCTGTCTTTGTTTCAGAACTGTGGGGTCCTGAAACACAGCCCTCCCTGGCCACCAGTGTCAGTCGCTCTAGGGGCATCTCCTGTGTGGTCTGTGCATGCCTGCCAGCTTTGGCAAGGCCATGGGTGCAGCTCTGGGGCAGGGTGCCTGGCTGCCAAGCTCTGGTGGGGTGACAGGGACAGCGTGGGGGTGAGGTGCACCCATTGGTGCTAGCAGGTTAGAGGGAGCGTACAGAAATGCCCCCACCAGCATTGATGCTGGCAAGGTAAAGGAATAATGCAAAAATTTTTTGTCCATCGCCTCTGTCCCTAGAGAGAGCCCCAACAGGCTCCTGTCCCTTTAGCAGACATGTAAGGTTAGCAAATAAATCTCCACATAGGGTATAGGTGCTTTTCAAAGTGCTGTATTTGTGCTGGGCTCTGGGATGAGTGAGTGCATACCAGCCCTTTAAGAGCAGAAGCTCCATTCCACAGAGCCCCACAGTTCCCCTAAATGTAAAACCCATTGGTTTTCAAAGCCAGATGTTTTGGGGGCTTTTCTTCCTAGTGCAGGACCGGGGGATTGAGGTGCTTTAAGAAGGGCTCAAACCCCTCTCTTCTAGAGGGAAACTGTGTTTTTGAGAAACTCCCTGCTTGTGGCTCACCATGCCAGGTGTGGGGTTTTGGTGAGACCATGTCTCTGCTTCTCCCACCTGTCTCAGCACGGTCCTTTTATCCTTTGTTGTGGAGGAGCTGTTCAGCTTGTTTTTAGGTCTTTTTCGGAAGGAACTCTTTCATATATGGCTGTAGATTTGTTGTGCCCATGGGAAGGGGTGAGTTCAGGATCTTCCTACGCTGCCTTATTGAACTTCCTCTTTCATTGTCCACCGTATTGGATGAGAGGTGAAGACCCTGGATCAGGGTTTAGGGTTTGAAGGTGAAAGCCTTAGGCCGTGGCTGACCAATGGTGCCTGCAATACAGAGGAGTGCCACATGGGGGCAGCAAACCTTTGCAATCATTACGTGGCCAGCACTCTAAAATGAATAAACACTTAACTCAGGAGCTACCTTAAAGCAAGTGTTCATACACTGGCATAAGCATTCACAACTTTGTTTTCTTTTGAAGGCTTTTCACGAGCACAAGAAAATGTTAACATTTCCCTCCATGACTCCATGCATTGCTTCATGAAAACGGGAATCCATAAAAACTTTTTTCTCTTATTTTTCACTCAACATGAGAAAATAGCTACCCTCCCCTTAAAAACAGTTTATTCAAAATATTTAGGGTTTCCTATAGCTTTGTTCCAAATACTTTAACTAATTCTAACAATATCGCTATTACTTGGAGATCAAAAAACTTTAGGGTTCCTCATTATCCTTCATAATATAGTTTTGTCTAAATCCTCTTCAAGGAAACACCACAATTATTTTATATATTAAGTTCACCAAGTCTCACTCACCAGAAATACTTCTTTTCTACTTTTCTCCTTTCCTTCAAGCAGTTGCTATCTTTATATAACATTAGATCCCATTAAATATTGTGAGGGGCTCATTATCCCTCAAAATGCAACCTCCCTTTTCCTATAATGGCACAATTCCGCAAATTAACTGTATGTGCTATTTTTTTTCACCTTCCTTTTTTTCGTTTTACCCACTAGCTGGAAGGGAGATGTCCTGGGCCATGTGGATGAGTGCCTCATCTAAATAATGGCAGAATAATAGGATTGAAGAGTCCTTGGCCATCCAGCTTGCCTTCCTAGGACTGCTTACATCCAGATATAAGAAAAATACACTCTATCTTATTCAGCTACTGTTGTTTGGGGCTTCTGTTACAGCAAGTGAGCCTATGTCTTAACTAACACAAGCATCTAACATGCTAAAAATAATAGTTGAGCACTTTATGTTCATTATCACAATCTTCATAACCATTCTATAAGATGGGTCTTAATTTCCATTTTACAAATGAATGAACCAAGGACACACCTAATACATGGGGAAGCTGGAGGCGCTGTTCTGAACCACCATGCAACAAGTTACTTAAGGATGACTCCATCCCTTCCCTCATTCCTCACATATAATTAAGACCAAGGCCTGCAAATCACTCTTGACAGTAGTGTTGGAATCTATTCGTTTTTCCCCAGCCTAGCAACACAAGCCATCCTTTCTCCTCTGTTGGCTTCCCAGCTGTCAATCATAGAATGGAATTCGAATTAGGATAGCATTAGAATTCTAATTCATTCTCATTTAACCTCCGAAGTTACCTGCCCCCAAAATCAATTTTGCTGTTGTGTGTTGCCCTTAGCTTCCTTGTTAAATTCTTTTTCAAAGGCTTTCATTTACAAAGACCTTCATTTATGACAGGGCTCCTGGACTGTCTTTATGACCTCTTTATTTTTGCCCACTTCTGCCAACCCTCCCCTCCCTGCATTCTCTAGGCTCCAGTGATACTATTTGATCTTCTAGGCTCATGCCATGTTCAGTCATGTTTACTCTTGCCTTGGGGCTTTTGAACATGCCTGGAACATTATTTCTTGATTCCCCCTGGCTGACTCCACCTTTTCCTTCATGTTCATCTTATGCCTGAATTTTGGAAATCATTCTCTGATTTCTCCAACCATGCTGGCTGAACACTTTCAGAGCAGCCTCTGCTCATTTATGTCATATAAAACACTCTGCTTTTATGTCTCTGATGTATTTCTGACAAAGCTGTGAGCTCCTTGGAGGCAGATCTATTTTGCTTATTATTACAGTCCAGTTGAGAGCACAGTGCCTGGCACAAAGTAGGCTTTTAATAAATATATTATGAATGACTGAATAAATGGATGAAATTGGGAGAGGACAGCAGATTTCCATGAGGCTCCTTAGGCCTGAGTCTATGGCCTTGGTTCAGGTCTGAAATTATGAATTTCAGAAATTAGAACATTGATTTAGAGTGGCTTTTTCATGTTCACCTAGCATTTGATTGAAGCAAGCACTTAAAACGCCTTCAGTAATACCAAGCCTGCTACCTATTAGGTTAGGATAATGATTATTATGGAGGTGAATGATTGTGTTTTACCTCTTCTACTTGTAATTACACACTCCCTCCCCTAAGAAAAAAATCTGTGAAGGAAAAAATTCCTCTGCTGCTGGTTTCTGGTGCTGTGGGTTTTGTGAATGTTCATACAGTGGGTATATGGGGTAGATGAAGCAAAAAATCTTCAAGGGAACCCACAAAGAGCAACTATTGTGATGTGTTACAATAACCTCTGAACAAAGATTCAGAAAATCTGGCTTACTGTTTATATTTTTGGACTCAGCCAAATATCTCAGGAAGCCATGTATCATCCTTAACTCTCTGCTTTAACATTCAGTAAGTTTCACCATAGGGCACCAGAACCAGTGGTCATGTAACAGTATCTTTAGAAGGAAGTTGTGGGGTAGGGAGTGAAGAAGTGTTTGATGAGTTGGAAAGAAGAAATGACTCAACGCCACATTGATCTCTTCATATTCTCTCTTAAAATGACCACCATTCATAGTTTGTTTTTTTTCTTTCTGATAAAAGATTTGGTTGCAGGGGACAGTGGTGGCCAATGGTAATCATGATCTAGGTTCAAGAACCTCAAAGCAAGTTGGTTATCCTTTATTCTTACTCTCTAGATTTAGATGGTTGACAACATATTTAAATTCTTCATGTAATACTCCATTGCTCTTTATACTTTATATTCTGTTTCAGCAGTCATCACTCTGTTGTAGGTCCTGGTGACTATGGTTCATCAGAATTATTCTAACAACTTCCTCTCCAGTCTCCATGGTCTTTAGGCTCTGCATCTTTAATCTTCCCTACACACTACAGCTCAGCTAACCCTCATAAAGCTTGAATGTTCTACATTACCTTTGGGATAAATTTCCAGTGCTAATAATTCAAGATTCTCGCCATCTGGTCTTAGTTTACCTTTCCAAGATCACCTCTCTTTGTTCCTCCAGGCCGACTATACCTACAACTGACTTTGGGGGGAGGGGGCATACACAAGAAATAACATTAGTTTCTCCAATCACTTTTTTCTGCTAGCTAAAGATCTTTAAATGACAAGTTCATTGGGTTCCATGGCTTCTTGGTTAGTCTACTTCTTAAAAAGTCTCATCTAGTGCATTTTAAAACTTGTCTTATTTCCTCCCTTCCATTTAAGAGGCTTCACCTTTGTCCCTGGGGATCTTCAGGATGGTGGGATATTGCATGCTCTTGCCTCCCTCTTTCCCTTCCTTCCCTGGTTCTAGATCCTTTAGTGTGTTAAGGAGGAGGAAGAGGAATAAGTACCTGTTTCTTTCATGGCCATGGAAGTCTTCTTTCTTCTTCATTGTAGTTTCTTGTCCCTGTTTCTCTAACACCGACTCACTGTCAGTATCAATGCCTTCAGTGTTTTAGGCCTGATTCTGGCTCTGGGAGAGGGCTGTGAGTTTCCTGGAATCCCTGTGGAAGCCGGAGTTCTGTGGAAAGGCCATTTTGGATCTTCTTCCTCCCACTATGCATCATCCTCTAACCCAGCAGTGTCCCCACAGCCTCTTACTGCTGGAGGACCCCTCTTGTGTTGACTTCAAGATGGCTCAACTTGCCTTCTTTTCCAGGATGTCCATCTGACTGACAGGGAGCTCCTGCAGAAGATTTTCCTTGTCAAATTAAGGGCCCGTAAGCTGCTGCACAGCCACAGTCCTTATCGCTTTTCCTCTTTCTCTTTGTCCTTTCCTCAGCTCAAAAAGGTTCAGAAGGCAAATCATCCAGTAGTCTATCCAAATATATTTCCAGTCATGGAATGAAATATCTGTTGCCCGTATATGCTGAGTAAATCTCCTCCTCACTTGGCTTTGGGGAAGGATTGAGTACCCTTTAGTGGAGAGAAGAGAGGAAAATAATATAAAACTCTTTATCTAGGCAGATGACCTACCTGCCTGACCTCCACTCTCCTGCACTACCACCTCACCATCACTCCCAGGCACATTCTTCTGCTTGTGTGGTGGTGGAGTTGTCATGGAGTGATGGTTGTAAAGGAGCTGGCTTAGTTACCTTTATAAAGCCTTGAGGGGGTGTCTGATCTTTCAGAATGTGCTTGTTGTCAGCTGTTGGTCCTTAGCTTTAAGTTCTAGTCCCCACTCTGGGAAAAACAGGAAAAGTCTGATTCAATGGTCTTATACCTTCCCAAATAAACATATTTCTCATAATAAAAATAATAGCTGGATTTTACTATGCATTTAAAATGCTCGATACTGTTCAAAGTACTATAATGCATTATATCATTTAATCCTTTGACAAACCAATGGAGTATGCATGTTTAGTATTATTCTCATTTTATAGATGAAAGCAATTGAGGCTTAAATAAGTTATACAATCTTTCTAAGGCCACACAATGCAGGAAATGACAGTTCCAGGATTGGAGCCCATGTCTGTATGACTGCTACTAACCACACTCTTGAACTTTATGACATACTGTCTGCCAACATACCAGGTACTACGCCTTTACTCATATTGTTGAGATTGGACTTTGGAGATTGTCTAATGAGATATTTCCATCATGCAGATGAGAACCTTCACCTAGAGAGGACAGGTAAATTTCTCAAGATCACCCGTGAGAACTTTCTTTTGAAATGCCTCTCCTACTATCCTATATAACCAAACTCTGTCAGTACTTAGCTCAGATCCCACCCCTTCTCACTTCCCAAAATCTTCCCTGTCAGCCTGGCCCTCAGTGGTCTCACATCCCTCTGAGACATATACCACTTTCTGCTGGTGCCACTCACTTGGCACTTCCACATTTCTTTAATTGCCACGTGATGAATATAGAAAATAATGTCCTGTGCACATGATTTTCTCCTTACATAGATTGTAAGAAACATAAGCAGTACTTTAAAAAAATATTCTCTCATGTTGCAATTTCAATTCAGCTTGTTGAAAATGAGTTGAGCACCTAATAAAGTTAATACAGTGTACCTGGAGATGAGTAAGAAAATCTCTAACCTCAAGGAACTTTCTTCTTAGTAAAGAACATAATGGCACAAATTATTATTTTGAAAATAACAAGTTATGTAGATTCCCCAGCTATGAAACTTGAAAGGACATTTGCTTTGAGGGGATTTGGGAGGCTTCATAGAAGAAATAAATTTAAAATCGGCCTTGAAGGTGAAAATGTGGATTTCTGAGCATTGAAGGAAAAGCAAGAGGAAGTGAAGGGAAAGACAAGTGGTGCTCGGGGTAGAGGGCTCAGTGTGGGCTCTCTTGCAGTGTGGTAGCCCAACAGGCTGACTGTGAACCACAAGCTTGCTTTGTTTGACCGGTACAGTATTTTTTTTTCAGTTATAACCTGAATGCCTTTCAGTGAGTCATGCCTAAATACTCCCAATGGTTTTCCAACACACTGCTATGCATTTTTACCTTGCCTGCCTACACTCTGAAGGCTTTTGAATGAGGAGGGTAGCAGGAGGATGCTGGTAAGATGGCTCAGTGGTCAGTGGTATGCCAGAGTAAAGATTTTCAAAAAGAGAAGTCACTGGGGAGAGACTCAATGGATCTGGCAGTGATGTGTAAGATTGATTGAGTGGAAAGAAGTGGGAATCAAGAAATGAATGCTCCTCATCCCTTTGCAGCCTATGCACAGGTAGTTATACTTCCTCAATAGTAGTTGTCGTCTGCACTGTCCTGTGTTTTCTAATGTTCTCTGTCATAGCATCTTTTGCTCAAGCCCTAGAGATCTGGTGTCATGTATTGTATCCTTTGTGTGTCATACAATGCTGACACATTGCAGAGAGTCCCGGTGAGTTGTTTGATTGGAGACTCAGGGTTACTTCTCTCGAGATAATAAGAGGTAGTGAGGAAGGGACATTAATTTTTTAAATTAATTAATCTTTTAGACATCTGAGCATAGGGCATGTGTTCTAAAATGCTTATGTTTGGCTCTGGTCTCTTGTAATGATCTTTTATGCTAAATAATCTTTCCTGTTCAATAAAATCTCTTTATTTTTATAGTCTGACATACATGATGTGATCTGAATTATTTGTGATTGTTTTTAGCTTTTGCTTGTGTTGCACTGAAGTCTCAGATGCACAGACATTTTGGCATAATATGGTGCTAAGCTCTTCAATACACTGGAGTCTGTTTTCCTAACTTAATGGAGTCTTAAAGCCTACAAGCCCAAGAAACAAAACTTCTATTGAGTTTCAGGAAGACATCTTCTCAGCTGAATCTTTCTCAGTCTCGAACCTTCTTGTTTCAATATTATATATTTAAAATGAAGGCTTGACATTGACTCAAGGTATGTTTATCTTTATAGGAATAGTGAATAGGCCTAGCAATTCTGCTGCACCATATTATCTATCACATTATAAAACTAGAATGTTAAGATATTAAGAAAATGCTATAGATATGGATTGATTTCTTCTAGAAAAAGTCTCAAGTCTCATAGGATTCATACAACACCTGGTCTTGGAAATCGAATAAGAAGAGCAGAAACTGTTGTCAATGGCAGAGTTTTTTTGTTCTACATGGTTTTCAAACATTATCTTTGTAAAAGTCTGTCCAGATTATGTCTTTTTACAAAATGTGGGAAACAAAGTGAGGGTAAAATGTTATAATTACTCATTCATCTCTGTCTCATCCTAGAACTATTTTTTTACCTTAGTCTTTTTTGTGATTATAAAAACAATATACTAATTGTAAAAACAAAACAATATAGAGATGAATAAGGTAGAGAAGGCTTCCTGTGATTTCTCTCCCAGAGATAACCATCGTTAGTTGTTTCACTATTTGTTGTCTAGTGGGATAGATAGATATTTTTGGTGCTTTGTCCATAATAGTAAATATAGGTGTTTCTATAACTTCAACTATGGCATATTCTTCAGGAGTCACTGAGACAATTTATTTCATGCTTAGATTTTACCTTGGGGTAAGACCCAACAACTTCAGTGGGAGATGTTTCTTAACTCCATGGCCATTGAAGGACTGCTTGCTGACTAGGTTGTAGAGCTCAGGCTGTTACACACTTCTATACAATAATCAAATCAGTGGCTGAGTTAACCTGGAGAATGACTTACTGGGTCCTAAAGATGCTTGAAGTAGTTTCCCTGGGTAATTTAGGAAATAGTCGTAATAAGTTCCCTCAGGGATGGTAGAGTAACATGCCAAAAAGTCCAGGTTGAAAAAAGTCATTTTAAGGTAATTATTCAATTTAATTAGATGAATCACATAAAAAATGTTTCAGTGTTCCACAGGTAGTTGGTAGCAGAGCTGGAAAAGACTCCTGTTCTTTACTTTACCCTCCCCAATGTCTACTGCCCCACTGATCTCTTAAATGCCATGTTTCCTCCATGAGGGTGAGCAGAAGAAGCTCTTACACACAGCTCAGAGGAGATAGTGTCTAATTCAGGGAGGTTTCTATTCTGAATTTCAGAAGATTGCTTAGGATTCATCCATCTTAAAACCTAGGTCAATATTATAGGAATTAAAGAGAAAGGACTTTACTTCCTCAGGCGCTGTGATAGGTGATGGGAGAGATAAGGTTAAGTAGAAAATGTAGTATCTGCAGAGAGAGAGAAAAAAAGGAAAGAGAGAGAAACTGGAGAAGGAGGGGAGGGAAGGGAAAGAAAGAGACAGATGAAGGAGAAAAAACAAGAGAGGAGAAAAGAAAAGAGAGGAAAGCTTACCTTTTAAAAAATACATTGCATTAAAAAATATTTATGGAGCAGTGTACAGATCTTAAGGGTAGAATCAGATTAACACGTGTATGCACCTGTGAAATGATACCCAATAAAGGTGGGAACATTTCCTTCTCAGTTTCTTCAGTCCACCTCTGTAGGCAAATCTGCACCATCCTCCCTACAACTCTGGTGATTTCTGACACTATAGATCAGTTTGACTGTTCTTGAACTTCACATAAATGGAATCATACAGTATATTCTGTTTTATATCTGGCTTTTGGGTTCCATATAAGGTTTTAAAGATTCACTCATGTTATTTGTATCATAATTCTATTTTAGTGCTGAGTATGATTCCACCTTATGAATATACTACGTTTGTTTATCTGTGAAACTTGTCTTCTGTTTTGTTTGGTTTGGGGTTTGATTATTTTATTTTTATTTGATTATTTCATTTTGTGTTGTTATTACTGCAGTTTCAATATTTGAACTGAACATACATGTGTTCACAATGATGAGAGGTCAGATCATTTGGAAGAAACAATCATTGTAATCTGCAGTCAATTTAGAAACTTCATCTGTGCCCATTAGTATCAGCCCCTCACTACCGAACTTTAAATCAGGGCTAGTGTCCTCTGAAGTGCCTGGATTGACTTGGTAATAATATTTCACATTTGTGAAGGACATGAGAATTATAAAGCGTTTGCATACACAGAATTTTCTTTCATCAACATTGTGTTTCTAGATTTTGAAATGGAGAGTCAGATAATGGACTTTCAGTTCTCCTCTCCCCAAATTCCAATTTTGTGATGTGACACTGAGCCAGATTTCTCTGGGACTATAATAGAAGTTACTAACTCTCTGTATGGCCATAAGGGCCTGGCTGGGTTTCAGTGCAGCCAGCCGTGCTGCCCTGCTGGGCATGCCTGTTTATAACCATATGGTTCTTGTCTCTGCTGCTCTTTGCTCACCCTGGTCTTTTTACACACTGCTGTTTAAAAGCAGGGAATATTTGGAAGCCTTTCTAACCAAAAATGGAATAGCTAAGCTGCCTTAAGTCAAGATATTTTTAACTCAATTATTCTTGAAATCACTTAAGGAGAAAACAACTTTTGTGTAAGTGTCCTGCTGCTGAAAGACTATTACAAAATAGTTCATGGAACCAGCCAGTAAATGAGCCTCTGAAACTATGAATGTGCCTATACAAACCATTTGATGTCTGGTGGAGTGATGACATTAAGAAAATTTACTATATTATGTTATGAGCTTTCTGACTTTCATTTTAAAACTATTTTTCTTTTGAACAATAAAATCAAATCTGGTCATGGTTTCCCTAAAAAAGAGTGTTGGCACCAAACTTTCTTTATAAAGACCTGCCTTGTACATTTTGATTGTTTTATAAAGTAACATATTGAAAAGTTAAAAAAAAGGAAATATTCCTCCATGATTTAAATGTTAAGTTTTTATCAGTCAAATGTATGTGTAGATATAGCATGTATATTAATGGCTACTTATAGATTCGATCAATAAACAATGAACTTCATTTTATATATATGCACCATGTAATCTAATATCTAAAATGTGATTAAAAAATTAAATAAACCTGTGCTGCATGTGTGTGAGTGTGTGTATGTGTATGTGTGTGTCTTCCTTTGTTTTCAGGCAACACGTTTCATCAAGGAATGCTTGTGTTTTTGTCTAAACTATGTGTAAACAAAACTGCAGAGTAAACAGGGCAAGAACTGTGCCCATTTTACAGATAGAGGAAGGTGATTCTGTAATGTTAAGTGGCTAGAAAGAGGTGAGGCTGGAATTAAAATTCAATCCCTTTGAGAGATATTCCAGTGGTCTCCCTGCAACAATTTTTTTTTGCTTGTCTTTTCAGTTTTTGGTACAGTCACCCAAGGAAAGGACCAAGAGCAAAGCCAAGAACAGAATCTGCAAATGGCATAATGAAAGCTCTGGATGAACAGTAATTTTACTCAGATCTGAGAATAAGAAAGCTGGCTGAAAAATTATACCATAAAGATTGAGGAAACTAGTTGGCAAATAAATATTCATCCAGCATAAATTTTATTAACCAATTGCTTAAATTTCAGAAAAATGAATTTGTGTTGCAACAGCTTTGCAATTATTTTCTGAAGACCTGATGAAATCGCCCAGTAATGTTCGAACTGCTTGTTTGGCTTTCAGAGAGGGTTGTGTGGGATGCTCTAGAGTACAACTGCAGGTCAGCATTTTAGTGACAGCATGAAAAGGCTTTAGCTTCAAGAAGCTTCTGAGAGGTCAGTTGGGCTCTCCTGGGACCAAATCCTGATCTATGATAGGATAACCCAGTCAGCTCTTCAAATGAGATTTCTAACAGGAATTAACCCTGGCTTCCTTGTGCTTTCTTTAAAGGCAAGCTGCTTTGTCATCCTTCCTTTTCTGAAATCATCACAAAAGAAAGGTTTGAGAGAGTTGTTCATAAGACATTGCAGCAGATAATAGACAAAATCAGATGCAGGCTGATGGCTCACTGCCCCTTCTCAGCATCACTGCTTCTTACTCCCCTTAGAGAATACCCAAGTGGGTTTTAGGATAACAATGGCTTGGTTTTAATGTTCATGAATAAAAGAAGGAGCCTGTGAGTAAGAGTCTGAATTTGTAAAGGAATAAAGACACATATTAAGAGAGAAAAGGAACTTGCGGCTGAATTGGAAGTGGAATAGGAAAGAATCAGTCCTTTATCTGTATTGCTCCAAGTAATATTGGCCTTGTCAAATGCAACAGAGCTTGAGTCAAATTTCAGCAGTATCTGAGCCACAGCAAGGAATAAGCCATCCTTTAAGGGCTGCAAATAACTCTGTTGGAGAAATAGTGTGTGTGTGTGTGTGTGTGTATGTGTGAGTGGGTGAGTGTAAATGTAAATCTAAATGATTTTCTTTGTTTTCCTCTGTGAAGGGGAGAAATGGAACTTAAGTGTCTAAGTTCTTCTGAGCTTCAGAGTAGCCATGCCAGTTGGAGAGATTGTTGCTTATCTAAGCTTCCATGGCTAGGGATTGTTAGAGTTGAAAATCAGGCCCAGGTCTGTGGAACTATCCCTACCCCTATCCCATTGTCAAAGTAGGCATTTTAAATATCTTCAACGTAAAAAAGCTTCATCTTGGATTGGAATTATAACTTCTGCTTTGAAGACATTTGAAATCAAACTCATGCAATTTTAAAGAAGTTTTTCTCAGTCACTTTAAATCAGATTAACATGAATGAAAAATAATGTGAAGAGCATCCTTTAGAGAATGAATAAGGGCTGTCAACCTCTTCTCCATCTGCTTGCCTAGTTACAGCTTAATTATTCAGTGTTAGGCATCTGACTTAAGCTGCCAATCAGAGATTTTAACCACCTGATTAGAAAGTATTTTAGTTAGTTTTCTCTTGTCATGAAAATTGTGAGGTTTGAAAGTTGATTTTTGTCACTTGCAATCAGAGTTCTGACCAATACATTCATTTAGAGAGTATGTTGGGGGTTTATGTTCTCAAAAATCTTTCAGTGACTTCCAGTAAGTGGATTGTTCCTATATTAGTTGCATATAACCATAAAGGACCGGTTAAATACAAATATTATTAAGAATGTATGTCAAGTTGGCAAGATGGCGGCATGAGAGGTGAGATGGAGAGCTCCTCCCAAAGCCACAAATTGTACAAAAATATAGTTAATTAATAAAACTAACCTTAAAACAGCAACAAGAAAGAAGGTTGAACCAGACTGCAAAGAGACCTCATGAACAGAGCAGACCTCAAGAAATAGGGTAACGTAGGAAAGCCTTAATCCAGTGGGACCCAAGCCCTTCCCCCACCCCAGATCACCGGCGGGAGGAAGAGAAACGGAGCAGGGGAAGGGGTGGAATACTAGGACTGCTGAACACCTAGCCCTGGAGGTCTGCTTTGTGAGCAGAATCCTATAGTGTGTGGGGCTCTGGATGTTGGGGAGCTCGGACAGACGAAGTGCTTGAGAAATTGACATTCCGGCCGTTTGTGGAGGAGGGGATCCACATCTAGCAGCTCTGTGTCAGAGGAAAGGCAGGGAGTCTGAGAGGCTTCCTAGCAGCCAGAGGGCTGCTGAAGGGGCGGGGTTTGCATGGAGCTTGCTGCACAGGAGAAGGGAGAGCTGGACAAGGTTGTCTGGGTGCGCTCTGCCCAGCAGGTTGGGAACTTTGAGGAGCTTCAGGTGCTCCATCCCCCTGGCTGCCTACTCAGCTCCAAGGCCCACCACTGTGACACACAGCCTGCCGAGCCTTCCTGCTGGCCTGTAGGCACCTGCTCGCAAACTGCAATCACTGTGCAGGCCTCAGACCAGCCAGAGGGAGGCCCCGCCTACAACAGCTAGAGATGAAAAGCACAGAGGTTTACATGTGTGTGCTTAGCCCACTGACTCTGACACTGGAGACAGGCACCGCAGAAGGGAATCAGGAAACAGATCTTTCCTGTCCCCAGGCACCAGCTCTGCTCCCCTATGACCCCCAACCTCACTCTAGAGGTTGAGCAGCTCCAGACACTGGAGTTTCAGCGCAATAATGGGCATCACACAGAAATATGAAATGACAAAAGAACATGGTTCAGACCAAAATCCCCAATCCCAGAAAGAGGACCAAATGAAACTGAACTCACCAATCTTCCTGAAAGAGAGTTCAATATAAAAATTACAAACATGCTTATGGAGGTACAGAAAAATATTCAAGAACTCAGGAATAAATTTAAATCGGAGATTCAATCATTAAGAAATTCCATATCTGAAATGCAACATACAATGGAAGGATTTAAGAGCAGATTAGATGCAGTAGAAGTGACGGTAAATGGAATAGAAATTAGAGAAGAGGAATACAAACAAGCTGAGACACAGAAAGAAAAAAGGATCTCTAAGAATGAAAGAATATTGAGAGAACTGTGTGACCAATCCAAATGCAACAATATTCACTTTATATGGGTACCAGAAGAAGAAGACAGAGAAAAAGGGATAAAAAGTGTCATTGAGGAGGTAATTGCTGAAAACTTCCCCAATCTGGGGAAGGAGATAGTCTCTCAAGCCATGGAGATGAACAGATGTCCCAACACAAGGGACCTAAGAAAGACATCAAGACATATAATAATTAAAATGGCAAAGATCAAGGATAAAGAAAGACTTTTAAAAGCAGCTAGAGAGAGAAAAAAGATCACATACAAAGGAGAACCCATCAGGCTATCATCAGACTTCTTAACAGAAACCTTACAGGCCAGAAGGGAGTGGCATGATATATTTAATGCAATGAAGCAGAAGGGCCTTGAACCAAGAATACCCTTCAAGGTTATCATTTAAATTTGAAGGAGGGATTAAACAATTTTCAGATATGCAAAGGCTGAGAGAATTTACCACCCACAAACCACATCTACAGTGTATTTTGGAGGGACTCTTATAGATGGAAGTATTCCTAAGGCTAAATAGATGTCACACAAGGGATAGACAAAGAGTACAGAATATGATTCATAACATACAAAGAATGGAGGAGAAAAAAAAGAATCTTTAGGTTGTGTTTGTAATAGCATGTGAAGTGAGTTAAATTAGACTGTTAGATGGTAAGGGATTTACCCTTGAACCTTTGGTAACCACGAATCTAAAGCCAGCAATGGCAATAAGTTTATACCTATCAATAATCACCCTAAATGTAAATGGTCTGAATGCACCAATCAAAAGACATAGAGTTACTGAATGGATAAAAAAACAAGACCCATCTATATGCTGCCTGCAAGAGACTCACTTCAAACCCAAAGACATACACAGACTGAAAGTGAAGGGATGAAAAAAGATATTTCATGCAACTAATAGTGAAAAAAAAGCAGGAGTTGCAGTACTTAAGTTAGACAAAATAGACTTCAAAACAAAGAAAGTCACAAGAGACAAAGAAGGACATTACATAATGATAAAAGGGTCAGTCCAACAAGAGGATATAACTATTATAAATATCTATGCACTGAACACAGGATCACCTACATATGTGAAACAAATAGTAACAGAATTAAAGGGGGAAATAGAATGCAATTCATTCCTTTTAGGAGACTTCAACACACTACTCACTCCAAAGACAAATCAACCAGACAGAAAATAAGTAGAGACAGAGGCACTGAACAACATATTAGAAGAGATGGACCTAACGGACATCTACAGAACACTCCATCCAAAAGCAACAGGATGCACATTCTTCACAAGTGCATATAGAACATTTGCAAGAATTGGTCATATATTAGGCAACAAAAAGAACCTCAGTAAATTCAAAAAGATTGAAATTGTACCAACAGCTTCTCAGATCACGAAGGTATGAAACTAGAAATAAATTACGCAAAGAAAATGAAAAAGCACGCAAACATATGGAGGCTTAATAACATGCTCCTAAATAATCAATGGAGCAGTGACCAAATAAAAACAGAGATCAAGCAATATATGGAGACAAATGACAACAATAATTCAACACTGCAAAATCTGTGGGATGCAGCGAAGGCCGTGCTAAGAGGGAAATATATTGCAACACAGGCCTACCTCAGGAAAGAACAATCCCAAATGAGAAGTCTAAACTCACAATTAATGAAACTAGAAAAGGAAGAACAAATGAGGCCCAAAGTCAGTAAGTAGAAAGAGGGACATAATAAAGATTAAAGCAGAAACAAATAAAATTGAGAAGAATAAAACAATAGAAAGAATCAATGAAAGCAGGAGCTGGTTCTTTGAGAAAATAAACAAAATAGATAAACCCCTAGCTAGACTTATCAAGAAAAAAAAGAGTCTACACACATAAACAGAATCAGAAATGAGAAAGGAAAAATCACTATGGACACCACAGAAATACAAAGAATTATGAGAGAATACTATGAAAAATTATATGCTAAATGGGTAACCTAGAAGAAATGGACAACTTTCTAGAAAAATACAACCTTCCATGGCTGACCCTGGAAGAAACAGAAAATCTGAATAGACCAATGACCAGCAAAGAAATTGAACTGATAATCAAAAAACTTCCTAACAACAAACTTCTGAACCAGATGGTTTCACTGCTAAATTGTATCAAACATTTAGTGAAGACCGAATACCCATCCTCATTAAAGTTTTCCAAAAACTAGAAGAGGAGGGAATACTTCCAAACTCATTCTGTGAAGCCAGCATCACTCTAATACCAAAACCAGGCTAAGACACCACAAGAAAAGAAAACTACAAACCAATATCCCTGATGAACATAGATGCAAAAATACTCAACAAAATATTAGCAAACCAAATTCAAAAATACATCAAGAGAATCATACACTATGATCAAGTGGGATTCATCCCAGGGATGCAAAGATGCTCCAACATTCGAAAATCCATCAACATCATCCACCACATCAACAAAAAGAAGGACAAAAAACACCTGATCATCTCCATAAATGCTGAAAAAGCATTCAACAAAATACAACATTCATTCATGATAAAAACTCTCAACAAAATGGGTATAGAGGGCAAGTACCTCAACATCATAAAGGCCATATATGACAAACCCACAGCCAACATTATACTTAAGAGTGAGAAGCTGAAAGCTTTTCCTTTAAGATCGGGAACAAGACAAGAATGCCCACTCTCTCCACTTTTATTCAACATAGTTCTGGAGGTCCTAGCCCCGGCAATCAGACAACACAAAGAAATAAAAGGCATTCAGATTGGCAAGGAAGAAGTCAAACTGTGTCTGTTTGCAGGTGACATGATATTGTACAAAAAAATCCTAAGGAATCCACTGCAAAAGTACTATATCTAATATCTGAATTCAGCAAAGTTGTGAGATGCAAAATTAATACACAGAAATCTGTTGCATTCCTATACACTAATAGTGAACTGGCAGCAAGAGAAATCAGGAAAACAATTCCATTCACAATCACATCTAAAAGAATAAAATACATAGGAATAAACCTAACCAAGGAAGTGAAAGACCTATACCCTGAAAACTACAAGACACTCTTAAAAGAAATTAAAGAGAACACTAATAAATGGAAATTCATTCCTTGCTCTTGGCTAGGAAGAATTAATATTGTCAAAATGGCCATCCTGCCTAAAGCAATCTACAGATTCAATGCAATTCCTATCAAAATACCTACAGCATTCTTCAATGAACTAGAGCAAATAGTTCTAAAATTCATATGAAACTACAAAAGACTCCGAATAGGCAAAGGAACCACAAAAGACCCTGAATAGGCAAAGCAATCCTGAGAAGGAAGAATAAAACTCCCTGACTTCAAGCTCTACTACAAAGCTACAGTAATCAAGACAATTTGGCACTGGCACAAGAACAGACCCATAGACCAGTGGAAGAGAATAGAGAGCCCAGATATAAACCCAAGCATATATGGTCAATTAATATATGATAAAGGAGCCATGGATATACAATGGGGTAATGACAGCCTCTTCAACAGCTGGTGTTGGCAAAACTGGACAGCTGCATGTAAGAGAATGAAACTGGATTACTGTCTAACCCCATGCACAAAAGTAAACTCAAAATGGATCAAAGACCTGAATGAATCCATAAAAGTCTTAGAAAAAAATACAGGCAAAAATCTCTTGGACATAAACATGAGCAACTTCTTTATGAACATATCTCCCCGGGCAAGGGAATCAAAAGCAAAAATGAACAAGTGGGACTATATCAAAGTAAAAAGCTTCTGTAAAGCAAAGTATACCATCAGTAGAACAAAAAGACATCCTACAGTATGGGAGAATATATTCATAAATGTCATATGTGATAAGGGGTTCACATCCAAATTATATAAAGAGCTCATGCACCTCAACAAACTAAAAGCAAATAAGCCAATTAAAAAATGGGCAGAGGATCTGAACAGACACTTCTCCAAAGAAGAAATTCAGATGGCCAACAAGCACATGAAAAGATGTTCCACATCACTACTCATCAGAGAAATGCAGATTAAAACCACAATGAAGTATCACCTCACACCAGTGAGGATGACCAACATCCAAAACACAAACAACAAAAAATGGTGGCAAGGATGTGGTGAAAGGGGAACCCTCCTACACTGCTGGTGGGAATGTAAATTTGTACAACCATTGTGGAAAGCAGTATGGAAGTTCCTCAAAAACTCAGAATAGAAATACCATTTGACCCAGGAATTCCACTCCTAGGAATTTACCCTAAAAATGCAGCAGCCCAGTTTGAAAAAGACATATGCACCCCTATGTTTATTGCAGCACTATTTGCAATAGACAAGAAATGGAAGCAACCTAAGTCTGCATCAGGAAATAAATGGATAAAGAAGATGTGGTATATATACACAATGGAATATTATTCAGCCATAAGAAGAAAACAAATCCTTCCATTTGTCACAACATGGATGGGGCTAGAGGGTATTATGCTCAGTGAAATAAGCCAGGCGGAGAAAGACAAGTATCAAATGATTTCATTCATCTGTGGAGTATAAGAACAAAGAAAAAACTGAAGGAATGATACAGCAGCAGACTCACAGAACCCAAGAATGGACTAACAGTTACCAAAGGGAAAGGTACTGGGGAAGATGGGTGGGAAGGGAGGGATAAGGGGGAAAAAGGGCTAATACAAATAGCACACATAATGTAGCCGGGGTGGGGGTGTGGTGGGGGGATACGGGGAAAGCAGTCTAACACAGAGAAGACAGGTAGTGATTCTATAACATCCTACTACGCTGGTGGACAGTGACTGCAATGGGATATGTGGTGGGGACTTGATAATAAGGGGGGGTCTAGTAACCATAATGTTGCTCATGTAATTGTATATTAATAATAGCAAAATAGTAATAAAAAAAGAATGTATGTCAAGCCTCTAACCTCTGTCATCATTTTAACACTAATTATCTTTGTTGTATAGTCAGTAACCTCTTCAAATCTTGATTAAAAAAATTCAGAACAGGTCAGTTTTGAAGGAAAAGAATGGCCAGAAGCAAACATTGTGAGAGAGAATAAGACATCTTTGATTTGAAGATGCCCAGAATGTGCATTATTGTGGGGTGTTAACCTCTGTAAAATGGGTATAAATAATACTCTGAGGGTTCTATGCAGATTAATTGGCCTAATGCATTTTAAGATATTGAATATGGTACCTTGTCCCTTTTTTATGTTTATCAAATGTTAGCTATTGCTATTATGATAAAATATTGAAATATTTAACAGTGGCAGATGCTTTTGATTTATGAACTACTTCAAAATCTTCCACTATGTCCATGGCTATCTGATTTTACTATACATTTCTATTTAAAAATGTGGTATTATCTTTGAGACTTGCAAATATGGGAATTATTTTTTCTACAATACTTTTGCTTATAATGGTTTTTGTATATACCTAAGGTTATCACATTGTGGTTCATCATTTATGATACTGATGCCGGGTTCTTGTTTGCAGAGTCGAAGAATGAATTTAGCAAACACTCAAGGTACGAGAGCAAGTGAGAGGCTTTTATTTGGAGATAAAGGAAGAGGAAAGAGCTCCTGGCTTATGCCAGGAGGGGAAAGAGAGTCCGTAGTTGTGCGTTATCTAGGGGTTTTACAGGCAGTTGAGAGACAAAGGGCTAGGGATGCAGACCTGCCAAATGGTCCCCAAATGTTTATCTTTGAAGAGACACTAAGTTTCTTATCAGTCTTCCAAGTTATTTTGCAAAGTTAACTTAACGCAAGAAATTTACTGCTTTGATTCTTTCCTAGGATAGCAGCTTCTTGGTCTGGGAGCATATCAATCAAGACTACTGGTCCTGCTCCCAAGGTGGGCTGAGTTATTGTCTGTTTGTTAAAGAGTATGTTAATAGACTTACTTTTTAACTTCTTGGGTTTTAAAATGCAATCTTATCTTTAAGATGAAGTCCTTCCTGTTTTTACTATGTTGTTTATGACTGGGCTCACTTGCCATTATTACTTGCCTAGGTTGCAAATTATTTGATTTAGGGCTGGAGAAAGAAAAGCAGTATCTGGGTAAAGTTAAAGAAAATAAACTGGGCCTTTTAGCAGGCTAAAATGAATCTTACAATGGTGTTTTAATTGACACAATCAAAATATAGGCTATGCTGAGATTTCTTATATGGGGAATATTCAAACATTCCAGTCCAAGTTACTCCTGGCTTTTTAGTTTTAAGCAATCCACTGAAGAATACCTATATTCCTAGTTTGACATTTTACCTTAGAGAATTAATGTGACTCTGAGTTTTGGTAGGGATTTCTTTGTACATTGTTACATTGTTCTGGCTGTGATTAATCTGCTTTGCTTCTTCCTGGAGGCCCTCACCCTACTCTGCCTAAACCCATGGTCCCTATCTCAATACTTCATGTGACCCAGAGTTATTATTTCTATTTGTGTTTGTGTCTGTATAGAATTAATTTTATAATACTTCAGAAATATTATAAGCCTTATGACAGGGAATCAGAATTATTCATATTGGCAAACTTTGATGACTTGTATGGCCTTCTAAGAAAAGACACTTCAATACTATTTTCACATTTCAACACTTTTCTACCATTTGATAGGATAACAGAGCTAACTAAGGCATAATTTACATTTACTGAAAATGGATTTGATGATTATGACCCATTCTCTTCCTACAGCTTTGTCCAATCAATACATCCAAGAAATCGTTTTTGTGGGGAGATGAGTATAACATCCCTGAGGTCTTGATTTATGGGTTGGCATGATCTCTACAAAGGTTATTCATCATTAACTCTTCTCTACCAGCAATGATAATACTGTTTCTTTTAGTAGGCAATTTCTGGTTATCATTTTTTAATACCCAGAAAATCTGGGAAGAGTTATAAGCAATAGTATCTGAGAAAGCCAATCTGATAAGAAAAGATATGATGGAGAACCAGTAGTTGACTTTAAAAATTTTTAAATGCCCTATTTATTATCTTACCAAAGCCTTAGAAAAGGGCAAGGCAGCTGGTGGTAGATCTGGGTCCTAGATTGTAACTTGGGGAGCCTCAGAAAAATGGGGAATTTGTTGTTTTTCACAACTGACATCAAATTGTGTTGCTGTTTGCTTTGAAATATATGCTCTTAGTATCAGCCACAGTCCTGCAAGGGCCAACAAATAAAGCACCTTTCTCAGGTGTTTGGGTAGAGTCACAAGTGAAAGATAATTCTGAAAATATAACTTTTTTGCATCAGATTCAATAGTTACTTTAATTTTCTTAACCCAAAAGGGGAGAGCTAAATGCCAGTTTGAATCTATCACCTGTCCTTTCATAGAGCTATTGGTAAAGCAGTTAAATGCATAAATGACAGAAATGATAGATATTGGTTCCATTATTGCTATTTTATGCAGAGTATATGTTTCCCCAAGATTAGATTTTTATTTTTAGTCAAAATTTAGACTGTTATTTGTCAAAGAAGTTACATTTGTTTTTAGCTGTTGCAGAAATCTCAGAGGAAAAATTCCCAGGCTCCATTTTACTTTTAAGAAGTACATAAACCTGAAGAACAACTTTTTTCTTTCAAAATAGGTTTTGTTTTGATTTTGAAAGCCTCAGACTTTCATAAAGCATTATAACATTTTGAATAAATATATAAAATATTTCAAGGTATTAGTATTTATCTTTTTTCATAATTCAGGGCAAAAATTCCTAGGGAAAGACTGAGGATAGATTTCTTCCTTTTTTTCCTCTACTGATTCCAGTTTTCCAAGTTGCCTTGATGTGGAGTCTGGGGGAAATTGTCAGGTCCTGTGCACAGCTGAGTGTAGGTATCCATGAGGCCAGTTGAGACTATCATTGTTAAAGTGGTTAATAAAAGAGATTCACAGAGTGCTGAAAGCTGGAAGGGATTGTCCAAATCAACTCTTATCATCCTTTTTTTTTAAATGGGAATCTGAGGCACAGGGAAATGAAGGGACCTGTCAAGGTCATATTATCAGCCTGTGTCAGAGTTGTGATCCAGGGAGACTGACTCTTCAGTTAGCTGTTTCCAAACCACACAAACCTGTGTCCATTCACCCTAATGTAGTTGACATTAGGGTGTAGTGAAAGAAAGTGGGTGTTTATTGCAGGGTGCCATGCAAGGAGAATGGGTGCCTAATACCCAAGGACCCAACCCCCCCTCAGGGTTTATAAACAGGGTTTTTAAGTGAAAAATTCGGGGAAAGGGTTGCAGGGCATGTCATCAGCTTGTGTACATTATTCAGACTGGTCAGTACTGAGGTGACAGGTGATTTTCAGGAGTCTTAGCTGTCAGTCTTCTGGCTCCACCCAGTCTGGTGTCTTGTGCTTGTTGCCTGGAGATGACCCTTTTGGTAGAGGTCTACATTCCTGGAAAACATCTCAAGGATACATGAGTGAAGAGTTTATCTATTGCCTTGAGGTGGAACTAAGAGTGCTGTGTCTGTTTCTTTTGCTTTACCTTGGTTTGCAAACCATTTTCTTTAATCTTTAACTACCTGGTCCAGTTCCCACACTCTGGGTCATGATTAAGGGATTCGGGCTTCTCTTTGTTAATGAGAAGTCTGACGGGCTTTGTCAAAAGGTGGCTAACCGTGAGGTTGCATAACCATTTTCTCAGTAATCTCCCAGGATCCTTTTTACTTCACACTTGACTAGCTTCCATTACAACTGGTACCTAATCTAAACCAGGCTACTGTTTTGGCCTCAATCCTGCTCTTCGGGTATATTGACTGAGTGGGATTTCCCACCTTGAGGCTTGGCATTCTCTGATTGTTTCGACTTGGACTTAACCCTCCAGAGGCTTTTTTGTTCGTGATGACCTTGAAAAGGGCCGCAACTTCACCTGCTGGCCTTGATTCCTCCGGCTCCCACCACCACCATGACTTAGGCAGTTTCTACTTTCTGGCAGGCACTGTGCTGGCTACTTCATAAAAACAAGCTCATGTACTCCACACAACTCTTGAAAAGGGCTGTTTTTTTAAAGAGTTGTATCTCTTCTCAAGTTCAGGTTTGGAACTATCAATCCAAAGAAAGCAGAAGTAATCAGCTACTCTAATCAGTAATCAATCAGCTGGATTTTTACCCCCTCCCCTTGAGTCTCATCCTACAGATAAGGAGAAAGAGTGTGTATGACCCTCCCATACTTGTCAGGTACCCCTTTTGATGAAGCCCCTCAGACTTCTTAGTAACGAAGAGAAGCCCGAGGCAAGCAGACCCAGGGTTGTTTGGTTCAGTAACAGCTCACTGGTTAGCTGCCTCGTTAGCTAAAAAGGTGAGTGTTTTACCACCTTGCAGCTGGGGAAATCAAAGCTCGAAGAGGTTAAATCATTTCCCCATCCTATTATAGTGGTCATTGTGAGCTGAGTTTAAAACCTAGGCATGTCCAAATCCCATTCTCTTTTACAACACCCCTCAGTCCCAGTCTGAATGGCTTCAAACTCAGATTTTGAGTACCGAATCATTGCAAGGTGTGCTGCTTAGGGGACTCTGGTTTCTGGTAATATGCTCTGTAAAATATCTTTAATTAGTACTAACCCATGAGGCTTCCCTCTTTGGGCTTGTCCAGTGTTAGTACATCCTGGCTTTCTGCTCTTAGAACTCTGTGTTCCATATATTACCCTGCTATGTATTCAGATGTGAGAATAAGAACAGCTTTGTGTCAGTCTGTGGTCTGGAATAGTTAACTCCTTTTTGCTGAAACAGTAACTCCCTGATTGAAAACAGACCCTCCAAATGGCAGGATCATAGAATTCCCTAACACTATTGAACATTTCCATCTTTCTCCTACCTCCTGCTTCTGCAGTTCCAGGCACAAATTCTTTCTTTAACCATTCAGTTCATTATCATGAAGACATACAGAAGGAGCTTGTGGCAGTCTTCTAACATCGCCAATGGACAGTGCTGCCTTGTTAGCTAAAGCAAGTTGCATCTACCTACTTTGCCCTACCATCTCCTTAGATTTAAAGATATTTAAAGAAAAAGAGGCCATTGTGTGAGTGCCTTGTGTTAAGTATTCCTAGAAGGATACTTCACTGCATGAATGGGAAGGAGGAAGAAAATATTCATTGAGTGCTTATTACATGAAAAGAAATATGCTAGAGCTTTTCATATATATTACTTCAATTGAGCTCCACAATAATTTTATGAAGGATGGAATTGTATTCTAATTTTAGAAAGACACTAAGTGACTTATTCAAGATTGCACAATTAGAAATGGATACAACTGACATTTGAATCTAGGTAAAACTACCTCTGTGTATATTACCAGGCTACCCCTGAATACGCAGGGGCCTGAGGTCCTGGGCTCTGTCATCCTACCTATCATTACATTCACCCTGTAAGGATTAGACAGGGACCCTGGTTTAAAAAATCCTAGTAAGAATCATCTCTAGTCTTTGAAATTTTATCTTTGTTTAGCAAAGAATGGTGATTTACATTGTTACAACAGACACTAAATTAGAAATCTATAGCTTTTTCTAATTTCAGTTTTCCCCACCCGACTCAGGGCCTTGACAGTTTTTTGGTGAAGAGCAATACTCCTTGTTGCAGTGCATCTCTGATAAGCATGGGAGGATGACACTTTTTCTGCCTTGGCCAAGACCTAGCAAATTCTTTCACCTGGTTTGATTAAAAAGCAACGTAATGCCTGTTTTGTCTGTGTTGAGTCCCAAGGGAGAAAGAAATAATCCAGCAGACAAGAGTAACTGGCTAATTCTCCTTTCTCCAGATTGAAATTTCCAAACCTGAACTTGAAAAGAAAGGTAAGTCTATTCCTAACCATTCTGCTGTCTCTCCATCTTTCTTCTCCTCCACCCCACTGCTTTCATCCCCTGTAGCTAGCTCTACCAACTCAGTGACACTTTAGCCTCACATGCAGCCAGGATGCACCCAGTCTTTTTAAAAAAACATTTCTTTCTGTGAAGCTGAAAAAACATTAGTTATTTAATTTTAATTTTTTTTATAATTCAGTTCATCTATCTAAACTTCCTTTTTTGAAAAGCAAAGTGGTTGAACTGAAAATATTTCAGAATTCCATTTGTTTCTCAAATTGGCTAAAATAAATGAACCTTAATGAGCATTTTTATTCTTCACCCTGTGTAAAACTTTAGTACAAGGGGCCTCCCTCTGTGCACTGCTGTAGGGCAGGGATTTACTGCCATTTCTCATAGATTTGATCAGTGCAGAGCTTACCACTTCCACTTCTTGTTCATGGTCAGCACATTCCCTCCACAGTACCCTTATTTGTTTCTTTGTCACTCACTAGTTCTCCCTTCCTCTGCCCTCAGAGGCTGACTAGGCAGAGGCTTCTGCCCCAGTCTTTCCCTGACTTCCCCACTAAGGCTGGTCCTGCCTAAACTTGTTACAGGTTTTATCAGATCACATTCAATTCAACAAATGTTTGTTTAGTGTGACTATATGCAAGACTGAAATGGTTGCTACATTTCCATTCTAGGAATACAACCTTACCAAGGGGAAAGTTTTACAGAAAGAAAAGTCATGGGTAATTTTATTCTTCTCCCCTTTTGAAAGAATTTTATATTTTTCACTATATCCAAATAAAAATTTGATTTAAAAGCTAATCCTTTTTCTGTATCAGTCTTGATAAGAAAAAAACATATATGACATTTTGCTTACATAGTTTAAACCTTCCAAAGGGAAAAACAATATATTTATCTAGGCGGTTTTATATTTTACACATTGTTTTCAAGAGTGTCCATGTCCGACTCATGAGGATTAGAATTCTAAAAACCCCCATTTTGTATAAAAGTTATTTGAAAAATAGGGTTATTGATAAGGAAAAATGGTGTTAGATGATTGAGGTTACCTATGAATTACGAAAGTGTTTATTAATATAGTTTATGCTCATTAAAATAATACAATAAAGGTGGAGGGGCTCAAGATGGCAGCATGAGTAGGGTGGCAGAAATCTCCTCCCAAAACCATATAGATTTTTGAAAATACAGCAAATACAACTATTCCTAAAAGAGAGACCAGGAGATACAGTACAATAGCCAGGATACATCTGCATCTGCGAGAACTCAGCATCTCACAAAAAGGGTAAGATACAAAGCCGTGACCCAGCAGGACCCGAGCACTCCCCCCACCCCAGCTCACCGGCGGGAGGAAAAGAATCAGAGTGGGGAGGGAGTGGAAGCACAGGACTGCTAAATAACCAGCCCTGGTGATCTGCACTGGGAACACAGACACACATTGCATGGTGTACTGGATATTAGAGAAATGGAAAAGTGAAATCCAAGACGGAGACTGCCAGTGGGTCCCCACGGCTGACTGCCCTGGGACAAAAGAAAAGCGGGTGCTTTTTAAAAGTCTTAAAGGGACAAGGGCTCAACAGCAGGACAAAAACGTCCCAGCACACTCAGCCCAGCAGGCTGGGAATCTTGAGGAACTTCAGGTTCCCTAACCACCTGGGGGGTAACGCAGCCCCAAAGCCCCTCACGGCGATAGGCAGCCTGCCATTCATTCCCCGAGGCCAGTGCAGCAAGCAAACCAGCTGACCCACCACAGCTGCGGAGCAGTTGGGGAACAGCCCCGCCCACAGCAACCACAAAGAATCTCCTCCCAGCGCTCAGCTAACCAGGATAGACAGAGGAAGCCAGAGCAAGGTCTGGAAGGCAAGAAGGGGTGCCGTTCACACAGGAGAACACACCCACTGCGTCTGCCACCCCCTCAGTGTGCTAGGCTTTCCCAAAGGCCACCCCACCCACGGCATCCCAGGAGATTATCCAAGAGATGGCTCCTGGTGTGCGGATATATGGTGCAGGCAGCGGAAGCCGGAGCAAGGTCCCGAAGGCACGAAGGGGCACCATTCTCTTTGGAGACAATACCCAGCATGACTGAGACACCCCGAAGTGTGCTAGGCTATCCTGAGAGCCGCTCGCCCAAAGACCATGGAAGCCCACAGATATCCCAACACAAGGGACCCAAGAAGGACAACACCAACACATCTAATAATTAAAATGGCAAAGATCAAAGACAAGGACAGAGTAATAAAGGCAGGCAAAGAGAGAAAAAAGATCACCTACAAAGGGAAACCTATCAGACTATCATTAGACTTCTCAACAGAAACCCTACAGGCCAGAAGAGAATGACATGATATATTTAATGCAATGAAACAGAAGGGCCTTGAACCAAGAATGCTGTATCCAGCACGATTATCATTTAAATTTGAAGGAGGGATTAAACAATTCCCAGACAAGCAAAAGTTGAGGGAATTTGCCTCGCACAAACCACCTCTAAAGGATATTTTAAAGGGACTGCTCTAGATGGAAGCACTCCTAAGGCTAAATAGATGTCATCAGAGAAAATAAATCATAGCAAAGAAAGCAGACCATCCAAACACTAACTAAAGGCAAAAAAAAAAAAAAAAATCCACAAAAGCAGTCAAAAGAAACACAAAAGAGTACAGAATAAAACACCTAACATATAAAGAATAGAGGTGGAAGGATAAGAAGGGAGAGAAATTAAGAATCATAAGATGGTGTTTATAATAGCTTAATAAGAGAGTTAAGTTAGATGGTTAGATAATAAAGAAGCTGACCTTGAACCTTGGGTAACCACAAATCCAAAGGCTGCAATGGCAATGAGTACATACCTATCGATAATCACCCTAAATGTAAGTGGACTGAATGCACCAATCAAAAGACACAGAGTAATAGAATGGATAAAAAAGCAAGACTCATCTATATGCTGCTTAAAAGAGACTCACGTCAAACCCAAAGATATAGAGACTAAAGGTGAAGCGATGGAAAAAGATATTTCATGCAACCAAAAGGGAGAAAAAAGCATGTGTTGCAGTACTGGTATCAGACAAAATAGACTTCAAAACAAAGAAAGTAGCAAGAGATAAAGAAGGACATAACATAATGATAAAGGGGTCAGTCCAACAAAAGGATATAACCGTTTTAAATATATATTCACCCAATACAGGAGCACCAGCATATGTGAAACAAATAATAACAGAATTAAAGGAGGAAATAGCAATGCATTCATCTTAGGAGACTTCAACATACCACTCACTCCAAAGGACAGATCAACCAGACAGAAAATAAGTAAAGACACAGAGGCACAGAACAACGCACTAGAACAGATGGACCTAACAGACATCTACAAAACTCTACACCCAAAAGCAGGAGGATAAACAGTCTTCTCAAGTGCACATGGAACATTTTCCAAGACAGACCACACACTGGGCTACAAAAAGAGCCTCAGTAAATTCAAAAGATTGAATTCTACCAGCCAACTTCTCAGACCACAAAGGTATAAAACTAGAAATAAATTGTACAAAGAAAACAAAAAGGCTCACAAACACATGGAGTCTTAAAAACATGCTCCTAAATAATCAGTGGATCAATGACCAAATTAAAACAGAAATTAATCAATATATGGAGACAAATGACAACAGCACAAAGCACCAACTTCTGTGAGATGCAGCAAAGGCAGTTCTAAGAGGAAATTATATTGCAATGCAGGCCTATTTAAAGAAAGAAGAACAATCCCAAATGAATAGTCTAATGTCACAATTATGGAAATTGGAAAAAGAAGAACAAATGAGGCCCAAAGTCAGCAGAAGGAGGGACATAATAAAGATCAGAGAAGAAATAAATAAAATTGAGAAGAATAAAACAATAGAAAAAAATCAATGAAACCAAGAGCTGGTTCTTTGAAAAAATAAACAAAATAGATAAACCCCTAGCCAGACTCATTAAGAGAAAAAGAGAATCTACACACATAAACAGAATCAGAAATGAGAAAGGAAAAATCACGATGAACCGAACAGAAATACAAGGATTATAAGAGAATACTATGAAAATCTATATGCTAACAAGGTGGAAAACCTGGAAGAAATGGACAACTTCTTAGAAAAATACAACCTTCCAAGACTGACCAGGCAAGAAACAGAAAACCTAAACACACCAATGACCAGCAAAGAAATTGAATCAGTAATCAAAAAACTACCTAAGAACAAAACCCCGGGCCAGATGGATTCAACTCTGAATTTTACCAGACATATAGAGAAGAAATAACACCCATTCTCCTTAAAGTTTTCCAAAAACCTGAAGAGGAGGGAATAATTCCAAACTCATTCTATGAAGCCAGCATCACTCTAATACCAAAACCTGGCAAAGACCTCACCAAAAAAGAAAATTACAGACAAATATCCCTGAAGAACATAGATGCAAAAATACTCAACAAAATATTAGCAAACTGAATTCAAAAATACATCAAGAGGATCATACACCATGAACAAGTGGGATTCATCTCAGGGATGCAAGGATGGTACAACATTTGAAAATCCATCAACATCATCTACCACATCAATAAAAAGAAGAACAAAAACCACATGATCATCTCCATAGATGCTGAAAAAGCATTTGACAAAATTCAACATCCATTAATGATAAAAACTCTCAACAAAATGGGTACAGAGGGCAAATACCTCAACATAATAACGGCCATATATGACAAACCCATAGCCAACATCATACTTAACAGCGAGAAGCTGAAAGATTTTCGTCTAAGATCAGGAACAGACCAGGGATGCCCACTCTCCCCACTGTTATTCAACATAGTACTGGAGGTCCTAGCAATGGCAATCGACAAAACAAAGAATTCCAAGCATCCAGATTGATAAAGAAGAAGTCAATTTGTCACTATTTGCAGATGACGCGATATTGTACGTAAAAAACTCTATAAAGAATCCACTCCAAAACTACTAGAAATAATATCTTAATTTTGAAAAGTTTCGGGATACAAAATTAATACACTGAAATCTGTTGCTCTCCTATACACTAACAATGAACTAGCAGAAACAGAAATCAGGAAAAAAATTGCATTCAGAACTGCATCAAAAGGAATAAAATACCTAAGAATGAACCTGAGCAAGGAAGTGAAAGACCTATACCCTGTAAACTACAATACACTCTCTAGAGAAATTAAAAAGGACAGTAACAAATGGAAACTCATCTCATGCTCTTGGCTAGGAAGAATTAATATTGTCAAAATGGCTATCCAACCTAAAGAAATCTACAGATTCAGTGCAATCACTATCAAAATACCAACATCATTCTTCAAAGAACTGGAACAAATCATTCTAAAATTCATATGGAACCTCAAAAGACTCTGAATAGCCAAAGCAATACTGAGAAGGAAGAATAAAGCAGGGGGATTATACTCCCCAAATTCAAGCTCTACTACAAAGCCATAGTAAGCAAGACAATTTGGTACTGCCACAAGAACAGACACATGCAACAGTGGAATAGACTAGAGAGCCCAGATATAAACCCAAGCATATATGATCAATTAATATATAATAAAGGAGCCTTGGAATAATGGGGAAATGACAGCCTTTTTAACAGCTGGTGTTGCCAAAACTGGACAGCTACATGTAAGAGAATGAAACTAGATCATTGTCTAACTGCATACACAAAAGTAAATTCAAAATGGATCAAAGACCTGAATGTAAGTCATGAAACCATAAAACTCTTAAGAAAAAAACATAGGTAAAAAACTCTTGGACATAAACATGAGCAACTTCCTCATGAACATATCTCCCCAGGCAAGGGAAACAAAAGCAAAAATGAACAAGTGGGACTATATCAAGCTGAAAATTTCTGTACATCAAAGGACACCATCAATAGAACAAAAAGACATCCTACAGTATAGCAGAATATATTCATAAATGACATATCTGATAAAGGGTTCACATCCAAAATATATAAAGAGCACATGCACCTCAACAAACAAAAAGCAAATAATCCAATTAAAAAATGCACAGAAACTGGAACAAATATTTCTAAAATTCATATGTAACCAAAAAGTACCCTGAATAGCCAAAGCAATCCTGAGAAGGAGGAATAAAACAGGTGGAATTACGCTCCCTGACTTCAAGCTCTACTACAAAGCCACAGTAATCAAGACAATTTGGTATTGGCACAAAAACAGACCCACAGACCAGTGGAACAGAATAGAAAATACAAACATTAACCCAAACATATACAGTCAATTAATATTTGATAAAGGAGCCTTGGATATACAATGGGGAGATGACAGCCTCTTCAGCAGCTGGTGTTGGCAAAACTGGACAGCTACATGTAAGAGAATGAAACTGGACTAGCGTCTAACCCCATACACAATAGTAAACTCAAAATGTATCAAAGACCTGAATATAAGTCATGAAACCATAAAACTCCTAGAAAAAAACATAGGCAAAAGTCTCTTGGACATAAACATGAACGACTTATTCATGAATGTATCTCCCCCGGCAAGGGAAACAAAAGCAAAAATGAACAAGTGGGACTATATGAAGCTGAAAAGCTTCTGTACAGCAAAGGGCACCATCAGTAGAACAAAAAGACTTCCTACAGTATGGGAGAATATATTCATAAATGACATATCCGATAAAGGGTTGACATCCAAAATATGTAAAGAACTCACGCACCTCAACAAACAAAAAGCAAATAGTCCAATTAAGAAATGGGCAGAGGACATGAATAGACACTACTCCAAAGAAGAAATTCAGATGGCCAACAGGCACATGAAAAGATGCTCCACATCGCTAATCATCAGAGAAATGCAGATTAAAACCACAATGAGATATCACCTCACACCAGTGAGGATGTCCAACATCCAAAACACAAACAACAACAAATGTTGGCGAGGATGTGGAGAAAAGGGGACCGTCCCACACTGCTGGTGGGACTGCAAATTAGTTCACCCATTGTGGAAAGCAGTATGGAGGTTCCTCAAAAAACTCAAAATAGAAATACCATTTGACCCAGGAATCCCACTCCTAGGAATTTACCCTAAGAATGCAGCAGCCCAATTTGAAAAAGACAGATGCACCCCTATGTTTATCGCAGCACTTTTTACGATAGCCAAGAAATGGAAGCAACCTAAGTGTCCATCAGTAGATCAATGGATAAAGAAGATGTGATACATATACAGAATAGAATATTATTCACCCATAAGAAGAAAACAAATCCTACCGTTTGCAACAACATGGTTGGAGCTAGAGGGTAGTATGCTCAGTGAAATAAGCCAAGCCGAAAAAGACAAGTATCAAATGATTTCACTCATATGTGGGGTTTAAGAACAAAGAAAAAAACTGAAGGAACCATACAGCAGCCGACTCACAGAACCCAAGAATGGATTAATAGTTACCAAAGGGAAAGGGACTGGGGAAGATGGGTGGGAAGGGAGGTATAAGGGGTAAAAAGGGGCCGTACGATTAGCAGATATAATGTTGGGGGGGACACGGGGAGGGCTCTACAACTTAGAGAAGACAAGTAGTGATTCTATAGCATCTCACTATGCTGATGGACAGTGACTGTAATGGGGTTGGTGGGGGCGGATCTGATGAAGGGGGTAGTTTAATAACCATAATATTTCACATGTAATTGTAGATTAATGATACCAAAATAGGTTAAAAAACAATGATTAGCAAAGAAAGAAAAAAAATGCACAGAGGATCTGAACAGATACTTCTCCAAAGAAGAAATTCACATGGCCAACAGGCACATGAAAAGATACTCCACATCCCTAATCATCAGAGAAATGCAAATTAAAACTACAATGAGATATTACTTCACACCAGTTAGGATGGCCACCATCCAAAAGACAAACAACAACAAATGTTGGCAAGGATGGGGAGAAAAGGGAACCCTCCTACACTGTGGGTGGAATGTAAATTTGTTCAACCATTGTCGAAAGCAGTATGGAGGTTCCTCAAAAAACTCAAAATAGAAATACCATTTGACCCAGGAATTCAACTCGTAGGCATTTACCCTAAGAATGAAGCAGTCCAGTTTGAAAAAGACATATGCACCCCTATGTTTATTGCAGCACTATTTACAATAGCCAAGAAATGGAAGCATCCTAAGTGTCCATTAGTAGATGAATGGATAAAGAAGATGTGGTATAAATACACAATGGAGTATTATTCAGCCATAAGAAGAAAACAAATCCTACCATTTGCAACAACATGGATGGAGCTAGAGGGTATTATGCCCAGTGAAATAAGCCAGGTGTAAAAAGACAAGTATCAAATGATTTCACTCATATGTGGTGTCTGAAAACAAAGAAAAAAACTGAAGGAACAAAACATCCGCAGGCTCACAGAGCCCAAGAATGGACTAAGAGTTACCAAAGGGAAAGGAACTGGGGAAGATGTGTGGGAAGGGAGGGACAAGGGGGGAAAAGGGGCATTACAATTAGCAGACATAATGTAGGGGGGAGCACGGGTTGGGTTGTACAACTCAGAGAAGACAAGTAGTGATTCTATAGCATCTTAGTATGCTGATGGACAGTGACTCTAATGGGGTAGGTGGTGGGAACTTTATGGTGAGGGGAATCTAGTAACCATAATGTTGCTCATGTAATTGTAGATTAATGATACTAAATAAAAAAATAATAATACAGTAAAAGCAGTCTATTAAATAAAAATAAAATCAATAATAGTTTACGTATTTTAGTGGTAATGGGGAATATATCATTCCTTTCTCAAAAACCCATTTTAGGATTTTACTCCTCCAAGTTTTAAAGAGAAACTTAGTAATTTATTCAGCTTTGTTGTGTATTATGTGAGCTTACCTCCTGAACCATTGTTTATTCGAAAGGCAATGGGGTAAAATTGCTGACTCATGCCTTTGTTTATTCCAAAAGCAATGGAGTAAAATTGTTGACTCCTGCCTTTCAGGTCCCACAGTGATTCCAGAAACAAAGTAATTAACGACTAGATGAAACAAACAAATAAGCCATCAGGAATCTTTTGCATAGCTAAGTAAGCATTTCTCAGCCCTGATATGTTATTCACTCTTAATTATGTTAATGACCACTTCAGTCCAAACCACATCCCAGAAGCTCCTCTTTCATAAGACCCCTCTTCTGTCCTAAAAGACCCTTAAATATAATTTTAAAGTTCAGCATTCCTCAGATTTCTTTATTTATCATTAGCAGTATTACAGTTCAATTTCACCTCCATGAAAACATTTCTTAACTACACTTTTGAATTATGGAAATTTCCTTTTTGGAATCCTTCTCATTTTATTCCAGTTTCTGGTGCAATTACTTTGGTAGTTATCCCTATTTATATTCATTACATTGCAAGCTTTTCAAGCACTATATTCCCTCCTCTTTGTTTATCCAGCAGCATCTACCATGGATCTTGCAGACAGTGGCTACTCAACAAACATTGTTTGAAATGAATTATTGAGTTACTGTTTGGTACCATTGTGTTAGCAATGCTAAGTCAATACTTATTGTTCAGAAAAGAGTGACCAAAGATGTACTTTGTCTGATGTGTGAGTGTTTCCTTTTCAATTTCATATCATATTAGATTGAACCATGTTAAATTGCTGTTTCTATAGTTCAAGAATTGACAAAAATTGAAAATATTCACAATTTCATGTATTTCAACTTATTATTAAAATTTATTTTTTCAATGTTTTATACATATTTTTTAACTCTTGGACACTCAGACAGCAACTGTTATTTTTTCATATTCCCTATAAGGTTCCTATAGTATAGAATCTAATTTGTAAGCATTCAAAGCATTGTATCTGAATACTCTACATTTTTTCCCTTAGTTTTTTCAAAATAAGCTCCATTTCTTTATAGTGATGAATCAGTCCTTAAAATATCACAAGCATATGCAATTTTATGTGAAAAATGCATTTTTTTCTGAAGAGTTTCAAAGTCACTGATCTTTATTTTATTTTTGTTTTTATTCATCCTTTATTGTTTAGAGCACATGGAAAGAATGGATTTGTTGCCATTCAGTTATTTTTTTTCTTTTTGCCTATTGCACTGATTTATTTTGAGAAAATATATGGATTTGTTTTTTTGTTTGTGTCTACACATGCTCGACATGTTAGCCTTGCTATTACTCTGTTTTTCCATTTTTTCTAATGGACGTTTGCTTTCTGTTTCACTAGTTTCTGCTCTTCTTTTTTTTATTAAGGTATTATTGATATACACTTTTATGAAGGTTTCACATGAAAAAAACAATGTGGTTACTACATTTACCCATATTATCAAGTCCCCACCCATACCCCAATGCAGTCACTGTCTATCAGTGTAGTAAGATGCCACAGATTCACTATTTGCCTTCTCTGTGCTACAGTGTTTTCCCCATGATCCACCTCACCATGTGTACTAAACAAAATACCCCTCAATCCCCTTCTGCCACCCTCTGCACCAGCCCTCCCACACCCCTACCCTTTGATAACCACTAGTTCCTTCTTGGAGTCTCTGAGTCTGCTGCTATTTTGTTCCTTCAGTTTTGCTTCATTGTTACACTCCACAAAAGAGGAAAATCCTTTGGTACTTGTCTTTCTCCACCTAGTTTAATTCACTGAGCATAGTACCCTCCAGCTCCATCCATGTTGTTGCAAATGGTAGGATTTGTTTCTTTCTTATGGCAAGTACCTCAACATGATAAAGGCCATATATGATGACAAGGCCACAGCAAACATCATACTTAACAGTGAAAACCTAAAAGCTTTTCCTCTAAGACCACAAACAAGACAGGGATGCCCACTGTCCCCGCTTTTATTCAACATAGTACTGGAGGTCCTAGACATGGCAATAAGACAACACAAAATAATAAAAGGCATCCAGATTGGTAAGGAAGAAGTCAAACTGTCACTGTTTGTAGATGAAATGATACTGTACATAAAAAACCCTAGAGAATCCACTCCAAAACTACTACATCTAAAATCTGAATTCAGTAAAGTTGCAGGATACAAAATTAATACACAGAGATCTGTTGCATTCCTATATACTAATGATGAATTAACAGAAAGAGAAATCAAGAAAAGAATTCCATTCACAATTGCATCAAATAATAAAATACCTAGGAATAAACCTAACCAAAGAAGTGAAAGACCTAAACTCTGAAAACTATAAGACACTCTTTAGAGGAATTAAAGAAGATACCAATAAATGGACACACATTCCATGCTCATGGATAGGAAGAATTAATATTGTCAAAATGGCCATCCTGCCTAAAGCAATCTACAGATTCAATGCAGTCCCTATCAAAATACCAACACCATTCTTAACAAACTAGAACAAATAGTTCTAAAATTCATATGGAACCACAAAAGACCCCGAATAGCTAAAGCAATCTGAGAAGGAAGAAAAAAGTGAGGGGGATTATTGTCCCCAGCTTCAAGCTCTACTACAAACCAACAATAATCAAGACAATTTGGTACTGGCCCAAGAACAGACCCATTGATCAACAGAACAAAATAGCACAGATATAAACCCACACACATATATAGCCAACTAATATATGATAAAGGAGCCAGGGGCATGCAGTGGGGGAAATGACAGCCTCTTCAACAACTGGTGTTAGCAAAACTGTAAAGCTACATGTAAGGGAATGAAACTGGATTACTGTCTACCTCCATACACAAAAGTAAACTTGAAATAGATCAAAGACCTGAATGTAAGTCATGAAACCATAAAACTCTTAGAATAAAACATAGGGAAAACTCTTGAATATAAACATGAGCTACTTTTTCATGAACATATCACCTTAGGCAAGGGAAACAAAAGTGAAAATGAACAAGTGGGACTATATCAAACTAAAAAGCTTCTGTACAGCAAAGGTCACCATCAGCAGAACAAAGAGGCATCCTACTGTATGGGAGAATATATTCATAAATGACATATCCAATAAAGGGTTTACATCCAAAATATATAAAGAACTCATGCACCTAAACAACCAAAAAGCAAGTAACCCGATTAAAAAATGGTCAGAGGTTCTGAATAGATAGTTCTCCTAAAAATTCAGATGGCCAACAGGCACATGAAAAGATGCTCCACATTTCTAATCATCAGAGAAATGCAAATTATAACCACAACAAGACATCACCTCACACCAGTTAGGATGACCAACATCTAGAAGACAAACAACAGCAGATGCTGGTGAGGATGTGGAGATAGGGAAACCGTCCTACACTGCTTGTAGGAATGTAAATTAGTTCAACCATTGTGGAAAACAGTATAGAGGTTCCTCAAAAAACTAAAAATAGAAACACCATTTGACCCAGGAGTTCCACTCCTAGGAATTTACCTTAAGAATGCATATTCCCAGATTCAAAAAGACATAGGCACCCCTATTTTAATTGCAGTAATATTTACAATAGCCAAGACATGGAAGCAACCTAAGGGTACATCAGTAGATGAAGAGATAAAGAAGATGTGGTACATATATTCAATGGAATATTATTCAGCCATAAGAAGAAAACAAATCCCACCATTTGCAACAACATGGATGGACCTAGAGGGTATTTTGCTCAGTGAAATAAGCCAGGCGGAGAAAGACAAGTACCAAGTGATTTCCCTCATCTCTGGAGTATAACAACCAAGCAAAAACTGAAGGAACAAAACAGCAGCAGACTCCCAGAACCCAAGAATGGAATAACAGTTACCAAAGGGACAGGAACTAGGGAGGATGGGTATGAAGGCAGGGATAAGAGGATTAAGGGGCATATGGTAAGCACACATAATGTGGAGGGGCATGGGGAAGGAAGTATAGCACATAAAAGACAAGTAGTGACTCTATAGCATCTTACTATGCTGATGGACAGTGACTGTAATGAAGTATGTGTTGGGCTTGATTATAGGGAGAATGTAGTAACCACAATGTTTCTCATGTGAAATCTGAGCATAAGATTGTATATCAATGATATCTTAATAAATGAAAAAAAGCCTATTATAATCTAAACTTTATAACACTTTATTATTTAATGTTTATTTCTTCAGTTTGCTTTTTACAATATTGTATTGGTAATTATAGTGCTTCTTAACTTAAATTTATGTATAAGTATCCAGTGCATATTTTCATGAATAAAACTTTTTTATTTGGTAGGAATTTTTTTTTCAGGACAAATCATGAATGCAATCCCCCACTCTCACAAATTATGCAGTCCAGTTTCCCATATTTGGGGAAATGGTAGGGGTGAACACATCCATTGTGCAATGGATAAGCCTTGCCCTGGGAAAACCATCTTTGTAATAATTGATTTTCCCCTGCCAGGTAAGTATTACTAGGAATATTTCTTAAATGTGTTTCCTTAGAAATGAAATTAAAAGTTCCATAGTTAATGGTCTTTGTCTTTTTTCAAAAGAATTCCTAAAACTCGAAATAAGGAAAAAAAATAAAGATTGTACAAGATTTAAGCATAATCTGATACTGTATTAAATCTTATATGTGATAACTAATTGAATGTTCACAAATTGGCAAAATAAAAACATTTTCTGCAAATTATATTTCAGAATGCTTCTGTGAACCTAATTAAAATATATTTCTCCTCGGTAAGCTGTATATCTAACTAGTAATACATATAATCCCTTGTAGGTGAGTTTTGTATTCTCCAGCTGCCTGTGAGAATAGAATGTGTACAGATAGCTGAAGAATGAATACCAGGTTCTGCATTTCTTAGGCGTTAAAATGAGAAGGATTTACCCATCTCTGAATTTATTATATCATTTATATTTCCACAAGTTTTATAAGGTCTACTTCAAATTCTTCAAAGGTTTTAAAAATCATTGCTCTTTCATGACCATAGAAAGCATGAACACTAACTAATGCTAATCTATTATTTAATCTTAATGTCTTTAATAAAGAAGGGTCTCATAATGTGCGAAAAAATTAACAAAGTCTGAGTCGGTGAACAGACCAGTTTACCAGCAATGAAATTGAATTGGTAATCAAAAACTACCCAAGAACAAAATTCCTGTACTAGATAACTTCACCGCTGAATTTTATTTTTAAATTTTTATTAAGGTATTATTGATATACACTCTTATGAAGGTTTCACATGAAAATCAATGTGGTTACTACATTTACCCATATTATCAAGTCCCCACCCATACCCCAATGCAGTCACTGTCCATCAGTGTAGTAAGACGGCACAGATTCACTGTTTGCCTTCTCTGTGCTACACTGTTTTCCCTGTGACCTCCACACCATGTGTACTAAACATAATACCCCTCAATCCCCTTCTCCCTCCCTCCCCACGTGCCCTCCCACACCCCTCCCCTTTGGTAACCACTAGTCCCGTGTTATAGTCTGTGAGTCTGCTGCTACTTTGTTCCTTCAATTTTGCTGTGTTGTTATACTCTACAAATGAGGGAAATCATTTGGCACTTGTCTTTCTCCACCAGACTTATTTCACTGAGCTTAATATACTTCAGCTCCATCCATATTGTTGCAAATGGTAGGATTTGTTTCTTTCTTACGGCTGAATAGTATTCCATTGTGTATATGTACCACCTCTTCTTTATCCATTCATCTCTGATGGACACTTAGGTTGCTTCCATATCTTTGCTATTGTAAAAAGTGCTGCAATAAACATAGGGGTGCATATGTCTTTTTGAATCTGAGAAGTTGTATTCTTTGGGTAAATTCCAAGGAGTGGGTCAAATGGTATTTCTATTTTTAGGTTTTTGAGGAACCTCCATATTGCTTTCCACAGTGGTTGAACTAGCTTACATTCCCACCAGCAGTGTATGACTGTCCCCCTTTCTCCACATCCTCGCCAGCATTTGTTGTTCTTATTTTTCTCGATGCTGGCCTTCCCTACTGGTGTGAGGTGATAACTCATTGTGGTTTTAATTTGCATTTCCTTGATGATCAGTGTTGTGGAGCATCTTTTCATATGTCTGTTGGACATTTGAATTTCTTCTCTGGAGAATTGTCTTTTCATATCCTCTGCTCATTTTTTAATTGGGTTATTTGCTTTTTGGGTGTTGAGGCATGTGAGTTCTTTATGTATTTTGGATGTTAACCCCTTGTCGGATATGTCATTTAAAAATATATTCTCCCATACTGTAGGATGCCTTTTTGTTCTGTTGATGGTGTCTTTTGCCATATAGAAGCTTTTTAGTTTGATGTAGTCCAACGTGTTCATTTCTGCTTTTGTTTCCCTGGCTCAAGGAGATGTTTTCAGGAAGAAGTTACTCATGTTTATATTCAGGAGATTTTTGCCTATGTTGTCTTCTAAGAGTTTTATGATTTCATGGCTTACATTCAGGTCTTTGATCCATTTCGAGTTTACTTTTGTGTATGGGGTTAAACAATAGTCCAGTTTAATTCTCTTGCATGTAGCTGTCCAGTTTAGCCAACACCAGTTGTTGAAGAAGCTGTCATTTCCCATTGTACGTGCATGGCTCCTTTATCATATATTAATTGACCATATATGGTTGGGTTTATATTAGGACTCTCTAGTCTGTTCCATTGGTCTATGGGTCTGTTCTTGTGCCAGTACCAAATTGTCTTGATTACTGTTGCTTTGTAGTAGAGCTTGAAGTTGAGGGGCATAATCCCCCCAGCTCTATTCTTCCTTCTCAGGATTGCTTTGGCTATCCAGGGTCTTCTGTGGTTCTATATGAATTTTAGAACGATTTTCTCTAGTTCATTGAAGAATGCTGTTGGTATTTTCATAGGAATTCCATTAAATCTGTAGATTGCTTTGGCAGAATGGCTATTTTGACAATATTAATTCTTTCTCTCCATGACGATGGGATGTGTTTCCATTTATTGGTATCCTCTTTAATTTCTCTCATGAGTGTCTTGTAGTTTTCAGAGTATAGGTCTTTCACTTCCTTGGTTAGGTTTATTCTTAGGTATTTTATTCTTTTTGATGCAATTGTGAATTTAATTGTTCTCCTGATTTCTCTTTCTGCTAGTTCATTGTTAATATATAGGAATGCCACAGATTTCTGCATATTAATTTTGTATCCTGCAACTTTGCTGAATTCAGATATTAGATATAGTAGTTTTGGAGTGGATTCTTTAGGGTGTTTTATGTACAATATCATGTCATCTGAAAACAGGGACAGTTTAACTTCTTCCTTGCCATTCTGGATGCCTTTTATTTCTTTGCTTCACTGCTGAATTTGATCAGACGTTTAGAAATGACCTAATACTCATCCTCCTCAAAGTTTTTCAAAAAGCGGAAGAGGAGAGAATACTTCTGAACTAATTCTATGATACCAGCATCACTCTAATACCAAAACCAGGTAAAGACACTCCAAAAAAAGAAAATTACAGTCCAATATCCCTGATGAACATAGACCAAAATACTCAACAAAATATTAGCTAACCAAATTAAAAAATACATCAAAGAGGTCACATATCATGATCAAGTGGGATTTTATCCAGGAATGCACGTATGGTACAACATTCGAAAATCCATTAACATCATCCACTATATCAACATAAAAGAAGGACAAATATCACATGATCATCTTCATAGATGCTGAAAAAGCATTTGTTAAAATCCAGTGCCCATTCATGATAAAAACTCTCAGCCAAATGGGTATGGAGGGCAAGTAACCTCAACATAATAAAGGCTGTATAGGACAAACCCACAGCAACATCATACTTAACAGTGAAAAGGTGAAAGTTTTTCCTCTAAGATTGGGAATAAGACAAGGATGCCCACTCTCCCCACTTTTATTCAACCTTGTACTGGAGGTCCTAGACATGGCCATAAGATAACACAAAGGAAAAAAAGGCATCCAGGTTGGTAAGGAAGAAGTTAAACTGTCACTGTTTGCAGATAACATGATATTGTACATAAAACCCTAAAGAATCCACTCCAAAACTACTATATCTAATATCTGAATTCAACAAAGTTACAGAATACAAAATTAATACCCAGAAATCTGTTGCATTCCTATATACTAATGATGAACTATCAGAAACGGCAATCAGGAAAACAATTCCATTCACAGTTGCATTACAAAGAATGAAATACCTAGAAATAAACCTAACCAAGGAAGTTAAAGACCTATACCCTGAAATCTACAAGACACTCATGAGAGGAATTAAAGAAGACACCAATAAATGGAAATACATCCCATGTTCTTGGGTAGGAAGAATTAATATTGTCAAAATGGCCATCCTGCCTAAAGCAATCTACAGATTCAGTGCAATCCCTATCAAAATACTGACAGCATTCTTCCACGAACTAGAATAAATAGTTCTAAAATTCGTATGGAACCACAAAAAACCCCGAATAGCTACAGCAATCCTGAAAAGGAAGAATAAAGGGGGGGGCGATTACACTCCCCAGGTTCAAGCTCTACTACAAAGCCACAGTAATCAAGACAGTTTGGTACTGGCACAAGAACAGTGCCATAGATCAGTGGAATAGAATAGAGTCCAGATATAAACCCACACAGATATGGCCAATTAAATATGATAAAGGAGCCATGCACATACAATAGAGAAAGGACTGTCTCTTGAACAGCTGGTGTTGGCAAAACTGGACAGCTATATTTAAGAGAATGAAACTGGATTACTAACTCCACACACAAAAGTAAACTCGAAATGGATCAGACCTGAAAGTAAGTCATGAAACCATAAACATCTTAGAAGAAAACTTAAATTCTCTTGAATATAAACATGAGCAACTTTTTAATGAATATATCTCCTTGGGCAAGGGAAACAAAAGCAAAAATGAGCAAGTGGGACTACATCAAACGAAAAGCTTCTGTACAGCAAAGGTCACCATCAACAGAACAAAAAGGCATCCTCCAGTATGGGAGAATATATTCATAAATGACATATTTGATAAGGGGGTAGCATCCAAAATATATAGAGGACTCACATACCTCAACAACCTAAAAGCAAATAACCTGATTAAAAAATGGGCAGAGGTTCTGAACCGACACTTCCCCAAAGAAGAAATTCAGATGGCCAACAGGCACATGAAAAGATGCTCCACATCACTAATCATCAGAGAAATGCAAATTAGAACCACAACGAGATATCACCTCACACCAGTTAGGATGGCCAACATCCCAAAGACAAGCAACAACAAATGCTGGTGAGGATGGGTGAAAGGGGAACCGTGCTACACTGTTGGTGGGAATGTAAATTTGTTCAACCATTGTGGAAAGCAGTATGGAGGTTCCTCAAAACACTCAACATAGAAATATCATTTGACCTAGTAATTCCACACTTAGGAATTTACCCAAAGAAACAAGATCCCAGATTCAAAAATAGATATGTACCCCTGTGTTTTTCTCCACACTTATTTATAATAGCCAAGACATGGAAGCAACCTAAGTGTCCATCAGTAGATGAATGGATAGAGGAGAGGTGATACATATACACAATGGAATATTATTCAGCCATAAGAAGAAAACAAATCCTACCATTTGCAACAACGTGGATGGAGCTAGAGGGTATTATGCTCAGTGAAATAAGCCACGTGGAGAAAGACAAGTATCAAATGATTTCACTCATTTGTGGAGTATAACAACAAAGCAAAAACTGAAGGAACAAAATAGCAGCAGACTTACAGAATCCAAGAATGGACTAACTGTTACCAAAGTGAAAGGGACTGGGAAGGATAGGTGGGAAGGGAGGGACAAGGGAATTAAGGGGTATTATGATTGGCACACATAATGTAGCGGGGTTAGGGGATACGGGGAAGGCAGTATAACACAGATAAGACAAGTAGTGATTCTATAGCATCTTACTATGCTGATGGACAGTGACTGTAATGGGGTATGTGGTGGGAACTTGATAATAAGGGGGCATATATTGACCACAGTTTTGTTCATATGTATCCTGATCATAAGATAGTATATCAATGATACCTTAATAAAAAAAAAAGAATGTGTGAGTCTGAAGATGAGGTTTAGGCCGTTTAGTCTAGTGTTTTTCAACTTTTAACCTTTCTCTAAGGTTCTTCAGAGCTCTGCAAACATTTTGTTTACTTCCTACTATTTTTTTACTTATAAAAACATATCTGAAACAAATTAAAATTATAACAAATAAAAGCAACATATGAACCTAAATATGCTAATGCAAAATATGACAAATTATTGACCTTCATCAAATTAATTTGACTCTCCTGTGGAGTGCCAACAACAACACTTCTCTAAGCACCTCTCGGAATATATTTTAATATCTTATAACATGTTGTTGACTGACGAGAGTGTAACTATCATTATTTCATTAGGTGTTTGATTTTTAAATCACTTATGATAAGTGTGAGAAATATACTACTAAAGCCTAACCAAATGAAGTGACAGTAAGTCTAGATCTAATAGTGAAATTTTCTCTATCTTTCTTATGGTTTTAGCACTCACTCTTAAATTGGGTATTATTTTGCACCTCTAGTTCAGTTTAGTAGAAGAATTCTCTGAGCTTTCATGGATTGTTTTTCAAAGGTATCACTTGTTAACACTTGTATATAAATCAGTATTTTATTCTTAATCTTGAACACCAGTACAGATATAATTATTATAATATTCAATATGATGATGATGGTTATACTTTGGATGATGAAGTAGACATAAATTTGTACTTCTACACATTATGGCAGACTAATTGCTTACCCATTTCTACTCTATCCCTCTTCCTGAAGTGAACCAGATTCAGGGCAACTGAAAAATTTTCAGCACAGACACTTCATCAGTTGAAAAATATTCATGTTTCCCAGCTTCCTTAAAGTTCTCAGAGGTGTCTGTTGGCGGTTCTAGGGGAATCTGGCTTTCCTAATGCAGACAGACACTATTCTGTATTCCTTGGTACTTCTTTCTTTGTCATGCCTGGAATGTGAATATGAAACAGCTATCTTGCATGATGGCCATGAGCATAAAAAGCACACCTTAAGGATAGCCAGTAGAAACACTGAAGTCACCCAGGACACTAGTGACATCATGAAACTACCCCACCAGTCTTACGCTGCCAACTGTACCTTCTTGTTAAAAGAGAAAAATAAACTTTTATTTGCGAAAGCCAAATAGTTAATTCATTTGGGCTTTGTTACCTGTAGTTCCTTAAAAACTGTGAAAATTACTGGTGGAATCCCAACCTCTTCATTTTTCAGAGAAAGTAACTGAGCCTTACTTTCCTCTTTAACTTTACGACACATTATCCAACTTTATTCTTCATGGTGTCTAAAATCCGCTGAAATTATATATTTATTTTTTTACTGTCTGTCTTGCATGCTAGAATGTAAGTTCCATTAGGTTAAGACCTAGATATTTCTTGTCCATTGCTATAACCCTAGCACCTAGAACAGTCTCACACAGCAGACACACTCAATATTCATTCAATAAATGAAAATATCAGTGAACCCTCAGAGGGATCCAGTGACTAAATCAAGAAAATGGTAAAATATAGATTAAAATCCAATCTCTTGTTAGGCAGATCAATTCTCCTTCATTATAGTACTTGATATTTTAGAGGCCATTCTTGGACAGCAATGACAATTCTATACACACATTTGAACCGCAACATGTTATAATTCATTTGAATCTACTCAAAATGTCATCACACTCTTGCAGCATCATTTCTTCAGACTTACCCCTCACCTAATACCATTTTTGCCACCTTTCCTGAATTGTCATGACTGGACGTTATTTTTTAAAGGACTCAATACACAGGCCCTTTCTTGGAGTATCACAAAGCATATCAGCCTATTAAAGATTCTGATACGCACTTTAAATTAAAAATCCATTTAGCTTTGCCTTAACACTTTCCACATTTATTTTCTCTCAGAATGTTCTGCCTATCATCATTTTGCAGCCGACCTTTACTGTAAATCCCATGGAATTAATGTTGTACTTTGAAAAACTATGGGTCTTGACCACTGTAGTTGTAGTTGAGTATTTTATGTCCTTCAATTTGTATAACTGCCTTGATGAGCATTGGTGTCTGATGATAAAAATCGCACTCTATACAAATGTTGTCTTGTGGTGTTTAGTCTTCCAGCTGTGAGATTCATGCTGGTCAGTTCAGTAGAATAACATCTAGATCACTTCCTCCTGCTGGTGCGTACAGCCCCAAAAACGCAGCCTATACTCTTTTTATACAAAGATTATGACCACCACCACCACAACCATCATCATTGTTGTCATCATCATCTTCTAGCATTGAAGTTAAAACCACATTATTATTTTTAAGCTAGTCATGTTTATCTTTTTAAACATGGTCCTAATAAAATTTAAATGATCAGTGGTGAGAGTATAAGGTTATTCAGTGCAGATTTTCTTGACCTAACTGATTTGAAAAGTCTATTTAAACTCTTGCCCACAGACACAGCATCCATACACACAGATTTGCACACACTTTTTTTCCCCTTAATAGCACTATGCATTCTTGAAAAAAAATCAAACTTTTCCCTAACTGTCTTGCTCCATTTCAGCCTAAAGAGGGAGGTCACCACAGCCTCTTTGGATTCCCTAACCAACAAGAAAATAATCAAAAGGCATCAACTTACTAAGGGTTGACTGGGCCATTTTAAAGTTAATAGTCAATTCAAAGAAGTCAATTTTAAAATTTAATGTATTTTAAGAAACTATAGTGGCATTTGTTTAATAGGCCTTTAGTAACTTGTTTGAGGATATTGTTGATCTTTAGATTGGCAGTTAGGTAAGAATCTCCAGAGATTCATTTCCAGGATATTGTTAAAAGGTTATTTAATCAGGCACGGTCTGGGTTTTAATCTACAGCTTTCCCAAATTCAAAATGTTGAGTTATCTTAAGACTCTGTTCTTCACTTTAAAAATCACCTGACTACTCTTAAGTGCACATGTCCAGTCCTGACCTTTGCTGAGCATCAGATGTATATCCAAGTGCCTCCTCACACATCTGCATCTCTTTGGAAATCTAATAGACATGGCAAATTTAAGATTTTCTAAATAGAAATCTTAATTTCTATGTGCTGCCCCACACTGTTTTCCCTAAGTCTCTTAAGACCCCAACCAATGAAATTTTCTATTTCCTTTTTCTCCTTATAGTCCTCATCCAGTCTATTAATCAGTACTTCCTCCAAAATATACTCAAATCTGACAACCAGTAACTGCAGTGAATTCTGATCTAAGCCACTCTTACTTCTCTCGAATATTGCAACAGCTTTCATATGGGTCTCTTGAGTTCATTCTTGTCCTCTCATAGTCCATTCTCTATAGAGCCAGAGTTACTGCTTCAAAGTATAAATCCCATTATATCACTCTCCGGCCTAAAACTCTTCAGTGGCTTCACAGATCACTGAGAAGAATGCCTGAGTCCTTACCATGGCTTGCAGGTACCTACATGATCTGATTCCTACTTATCTCTCTGACCATATCTATCACTCTGTTACTCACTAAATTTCTGCTACCTTGTTCTTTTCCTTTTTTGGTCTCTTCAATGCACCACACTCATTTCCTCTTGGGGCCTTTGTGCTTGTTATTTCCTCTGCCTTACTCATACTCTGAAATACTGATGTGTTTTCATACAGCAGTCTCAGTTTCATATGCTATTCACGGAAGACTCAGGCCATTGTCATTTCTCAGAGAAATCTCTTCTCATCACATTAACTACAGCAGGATGCTGAGCATGCCAGTCACTCTACTGTGCTGCACTGTTGTACTTCTTTATATTCATGCTTGTTATCTGTCTACATCCACTGGAATATATCCTTAAAATCAATATATTTGATTATTGTGTATCTCCATTACCTAATAGATAGCCTTTTGTAACAAGTGCTCTATAAGAACTTGTTGACTGTTTGAGAAAATGTGGATTGTTAAAAAAATTGCACTGTTATCTTTCTCTCCAATCTCTTCCTTTAAATCACTTTCCTTCCAAATTAAGCTTCTTGAACATTATCTTGTTGTGTTCAAGAGCGTACAATAGCTTCCTCAAGGAATGAAGTTCCAAACTTCTCTTCCTGAATTTCAAGATACCAATTCTCTTAACCCACTCTTCTTATATAAACTTCTTAGCTGTTGTTCCCCAAAATGAACCCTGGGCTGGAAGACTGATTTCCCTGTCCTTGGGAAAGCCTCTCTCCAGTCTCTCATCTTTGCTATTTCCCCCTCACTAGGAATTCTCACCTATTTTTCACACTATTCAATTTCCCTCCTCCAAAAGGCACTAGTCCAGCCTGAAGAAAGCTCTTCCTGTTCTGCTATGTGTATCTTATTTTTTACATTGTCATCAGGTTGGTGTAACATATCTTTATCCTATTTTATTTATGTGTAGGTAATCCTCCTGAAATTAAAGACTGTATCCTAATATTTCAATGCCTCCTTAGTTGCCTAGCACAATGTTTCACAGGGAGTACATCTGTTTAATCCCAGTTATAGTAGACATGGTAACAGAAACATTTGTTTATTGTAAACACTAACTATACAAAATATAAGAAAGCAAGGGTGATGACAAAAGGCAGCGGACACTTGATCTTGTTGTCAGGAAAACGATAGGGTATGGTGGCAAGAATTATGGATAACTGCAGTCACTCAGCTAAACCAAGAAGGGCAGTCACTGCACATGTCTAGGGAATTGTAAGTGTTTAAAAATGGAGGCCCAGTGTTCATGAGCTTCTGTTTTTTTTTCAAGGAGGAACAGAAATATGTCTTCTTTGTTAAATCACACATATTTTAAATGTTCAATATATGTGAGGCCAAAATCTATAAACTTTATTTTGTACTTTTGCAATGCTGACTCAGAAAATGTTCTATAACTGAGTTCCAGGAATCTACACTTCATTCCCCATGTCATCTTCATTTTCATTTCTGTTTAGCAAAAATTTGTATTTTTTCTCCTCTCTAGCACCAGTCTTAATAATTTACCAAAGATCTTCTTAAACATTTGATATGTATTTTCTGATGACAAAAGCAATAAACATCTATGTGGAAAACTTGGAAAATACTGAACAATATTTCTAAGAATCTAAGAATAATTCTTCTACCTACTGCTATCTTTTCATTCATTTTCTTCCTATACATAGTCTATAACATATTTAATTAACATAATAAATCATCGGATTTATTTTTCATAAAATAAATTCTCTGTGAAATTAGAAATTCCTGATTTTATTTTAACATGTGCATAGATTTCTATTGCTTGAATATACTAAAATTTATTTAGCCACTTTTCTATTGTTAGACAATTAGGTTTTTTACAGTTTTTCCCTATAATGAATAATATTGCAATGAACATTTTTGTACATAAACTTCTGTCTATATTTTGAATTATTTTCTTAGAAATGAAGTAAATAGATACAAATATATAAATATTGTTGAGGCCAAATTGATTTCCAAAAACAATTTGTCAATTTACAATGCCATCAGCAATTTGAAAATGTGTATTTTACTGCATCCAGAATGTTTGGATATTCTCAAAAAAAATTTTTTAAGGGAATTGACAATTCCATGTCTCTATCCTCTCCTCATGTTTTCTCTCTTGCCACTGACTTATCTTAGCAGATGACCTTTATTCCCATCTACAGTGAAAAATGAGAATTCCTATCCCTCTATCTACAAAGTTACCCACAGCCACACTCTTTCTTATTCTTTTCCACTTGCCTCAATAAAAGAAATTACCTTTCTTGCCTTAGGTTAATACCTCCACTTGTGCTATAGTTCTCATCTCTTTTTATATCCTCCAAGATTATGCTTGTTAGCCATACCTCTGTCTTCAGTATTTTCTGTATTTCCTTTCTTATAGTTCTTTCCTCAGTAGCAAATAACAATACTCAAATTATTGTACTAAAAATATCTTTTCTTCATCCTAGTTCCCCCTTCAAACTGCACTCTTATTTCTCTTCTTCCTTTTACAGCCAAGTTTCTTTGAAAGAGTGGTCTTAACTCCCTACTTTTGCTTTCTCTACTTCCAACATTTTCCTGAGGACCAATGTCATTACTCCTCTGAAACAAGTTTTGCCCTTATCATCAGTGATCTACTATGTGTAAATCCAATGGGTCTTTTAGGACTCATTTTACTTGTGCTCTATGATCCTTTAATAGCTGCTGACCCTCATCCCATCCAGGTGTACTTTTCTAGACATAGGTAGGCACAGACAGATTGAACAAAGTTGGAGCCAAATTTCTACCTCAACAAGGTTGACAGTTATGGCCAAGGATAATGGAAGAGTAAAGAGTCAAGAGACTGATACAGTCAGAAAATACACTGAGTAAAGGAATAATGTTATCAGCTAGTGCTTGTGGAGCATGAGGACCTTACATGAGTAGTTTGGGGCAGCAGAAAAGAAGCTTAATAGCAGGAAGAGTAATTAGAGAAGAGACCAATTGTAATGACAGATGGGGCATCAGAAAATAGTTGAGACCAATAAGTCTGATCTATTTATTATTCATTTATTTAATGAACTCATATTAAACACTTCCTATATGCTAAGCATGGGGAATATAGTGTTCCTTGATGTAGATAATTCACTGTTAATATTAGTAGAAGCAAGAAATTTGTAGTTATAGAAGCCAGTGTAGAAACAGATTGGTCAGGAGTCTTCAGAGTACTTCAGTTGACAAGGTTGCATTGTGACTGTGGCATAAAGAGATTCCAATATCAACAGCAGCAAATAATAATATAAGGTTTGAGGGAAAGACATAATGGCAATAAAGGAAATAAAGGTTTACAGGAGAGATAGAGGGAAAAATCAGAAGCATTTAGAAGTTTCAAGTGTGGCAGTGATGAGGCTGAAATGCTGGAATATATGTCTTAATAATAGTACCTTTGGAATATGCCAGTGGAAATCACATAGTCAATCTGAAGTTTTTTCTTGTTAGAAATAAAGAAAATATAGTGTTGAAATAACCATTTGCTTAAAAAGTATTCTTTAACATAGGGTATAAAGTCTTTATAAAAAATTCAAAAAAGTTATGTTGATATATAGATATTAGTTTTCATTTTGGAACTGTAAAGCTAAAGCAGACTGCGTGACATCAGATCAACTCAGATTTCAAGATTGTGTTGACCCGAACAGATGTAACACATTAGAATTTCCTAGTGTAAATGAAAGGTCCCACATATATTGTTCTACATCATAAGATTTCTTGATGGAGCCTATCAAACTAAATCTGAAGCACATCCATCAAATGTCACTTGAAATATTTCATAGTATAATCTCTCAGGAGGAAATAATTTCCATTCTAATTAAGTTTCCTGATTTTGATATCTAGCCAAAACAAGAAAAATATTATTAGAGTCCTGTTCCTTAATTTAAGATTATGATGATATCTCCATGTAGAACTGGATGGCCCCAAGGCTGACCCGATAATTTTGCCCTTCATAATCCCATTACCCTCAGCCAAATCAATAGAGTGGCAATTCCCATCAACTTCCAAGCTATCCATATGATATCACCATGTACATTCCTGTCTGGTGTCTTTCTCTAGCAGTGTTCTGTAGCCTGAGAGCCGGCATAGGAAAGCAGATGGTAGGCATGATCCGGTATTGGACACTGGCATTTGAAGGGCTGTGTTCAAGTCTAGGTCAAGGAGGAAACCACATGTGCATCCTGATTGGCTGTAAATGAGAGAATAGTCAGTGACCAAAGGCCTCTCTGGGAGCTGCTTGGATGGTTGAAGGATCATGAAAGAAGAGGAATATCATTAGTGAAGTTTCCATCTGAGATAGGGAACGCTTAGTATGTATATTTTGGAAGCACATAAGAAAGGAAAGAAGTAGAGATGACATTGTGTGGGACATAAATGGTCAAAACACTTGAACTTCAGGGGGCTTTTAACATGAATATCCACATACCTAATAACTATTAATTGTTTGGCTTGCTGATTGTTTGGTTTATTTGGCCAAATGCAAGTCTTAGAATTATGCTTTCAAATCTTGGCAGTAGGAAATCTTTGGTTGGGGGAAACTGAACTTTCCTGCTGAGATCCTGCATTGTTCTGTTTCCAGTTTGGAATAGTGTCATATTTATCAAATAACACTTCTTTATCTTTATAAAACATATTTAACATTTTTAAAGCACACTTTTATAAAAAAACACTTTTAGGTACTATTTGAGGAATTTATGAGTTCTTCACTTTTTTCATTTGTAAATGATGAAACATTTAATATATCCAAAAGGATTTATACAAGTAAGTGCACTATTATAAAGTATAATAATTTGGAATACAGATACAATGGAAAATCTCATTTTAATCTTTATCCATATGCACTGTGCTTTTGCACTATGTAAATGCAAGAAGATATCATCATGTAAATATTTTCAATAAAAATGAACAAAACAACCCTTTCAGTATTTGTTGGATTAACTCTAAACTATTTTGTTTGCCTTCAGGTCATTAAGGATATTACCACATAACTTTTACAAAGTAACATTCTATTTTGCAGAATTCAAAATGTATTTCAAAATAGGATATTCTGAACTTTATAGGGGAATTTTAAAATCTTGATATGCTTGTGATTGATATGCTTAATCTCTTATTCTTAAATGTTCTTTTCATCTACCTCAAGTCATATTATTGAGAAAAGAACCTGTATTTTCAGGGTTATGAACATAAATTTTGGAATCAGCTTGCTACATTTATACCTGAGCTCTACTACTTACTAGTTATGATACCTTTGGTAAGTTACTTTAACCTTTATGATGCCTCATTTTATCCATCTGAAGAGCAGTTATAATAGGAAGTTCCAGCCTATATGTGTAAGGATTAATGAAGTAAAGAAAACAATAAAAACAGTAACTTTACATAATAAAATGTGATCTATTTTTATATAGAAATGTCTCTAAGGGAAATAGATATTTCAAAGGCCTTAGAACTGAGGCATGCATGGAGAGGTAATCACAAGCAGATATGAGTCATATTTTTGGGGCAATGAATGCCCCAACACATGGAATTCCTTGCTTCAGGGCAGATGTATTAAGAATAGAAGGTGTGTTGCTAACTTTGACATATAAAACAGGGTGAAATTGCAAATATTGTAATACAAATTTAAATATGTAAATATGTACTGTCCCAAACCCTTGCTACAGTGAAGTGTTTAGAGGCTGAGGGAATCCTGAGAAATCATTAAAAGTCTCTGTACTAGAGTTATATGAATTGTCCTATTACTATTCCAGGTCTATCAATCCAACATGAACTTTTTCTTGAAGTATATAAGCTCCTCGATATCCTTCCATTAATGTCATTATTTTTAACTTAGAGTGTATTTGTTTTATGTGATAAAATAACTCCTAAGATCAGGAGTATCTACTTAATAGAGTAAATACTCCATGATTTTGCCTCTTTTCTGATAGTTGATATAACATACTGAACTGATAATATAATGAATTCAAAAGAAAGAACATTCAATTTTTATAAGTTATAAAATGTTTTTTTAAATTTTCAATTAAATATCAGCATTGAGCAGAGTAATTGAGTAGATATTGTCTGAAATAGGTGAGAAAGCCAGATAGGAATAGTTTCATTATAAATTTGCTTCAGAAATAGAGTAATTCTCTGTTCCTTGCTGAGGATCTTGATCAAGTCACTTAATCTGTTTCTCTGAACCAGTTTCCTCATCTGTAATGTGGGGATAAAACCCTTGGTAACAAGGTACTACAATTATTGACTGAGATGATGCATATGAAAGTTCTTGGCACACGACTTCACTTATGGTAAGAATTCTATAACTAATAGTTATTTACACCTATCTAATTAAGCATTCATGTCTCTCTCTTTTACCAAAAACCGGAGACTGTCTCTATCTTCATTACCACTGTATCGCTACTTTTGAGAATCATGTTCAAATAAGTGGTGCTCAATAAGTATTAGTTGAACAAATCAGTAATATAAAAGCACTATGACCATCAGCAGAACCATTAGAGATTCTGTCACTCTTGGCATTCAGTTTGTTTCTGATTTTGTTCTAATCAGAATTAAGAAATTCCCAATTTTCATTGATTGCTTTTTAAAAATACCCATATCTTGAAGTTTAAGGCTTTATTTCAATGAAACTGAGAAGTTTGAAAGAGAAGTACTAGGAAATTTTTCCTTTAAGTGATTAAATATCCTACTACTGTTAGCATTTCTAATCCTAAGTGAAAAAATAAAATAAGAATAGGTGTTTAGCAGTATCCTCCCTGATCAATATTAGGCTCATCATCCACGGACTGTAGACCATGCACAGTCCTCACGGTCCTCATCACTGAATGCAGTGCTCCTTCTTGGTCCAGGTGCCCTTGTTTGTCCTATTTTATCCTACCAAGGTGCAGAGACTTGTATTTAGAAAAAGACTTAGGCACTGATGGAAAGCTCTTAGTTAATGGCACACATAGAGGTTCAAGTTCGACTAGAGAGCTCTGATATAAACCCAACCATATATGATCAATTAATATATGATAAAGGAGCCATGGACATATAATGGGGAAATGACAGCCTCTTCAACAGCTGGTGTTGGCAAAACTGACAGCTTCATGCAAGAGAATGGAACTGGATCATTGTTTAACCACATATACAAAAGTAAACTGAAAATGGATCAAACACCTGAATGTAAGTCATGAAACCATAAAACTCTTAGAAGACAACATAGGCAAAAGTCTCCTGAATACAAGCATTAGCAACTTCTTCCTGAACGCATCTCCTTGAGCAAGGGAAACAAAAGCAAAAATGAACTCATGAGACTACATCAAACTAAAAAGTTTCTGTATGGCAAAGGACACCATCAACAGAACAAAAAGGCATCCTACAGTATGGGAGAATATATTTGTAAATGACATATCTGACAAGGGGTTAACATCCAAAATATATAAAGAACTTACACGCCTCAATACTCAAAAAGCAAATAACCCGATTAAAAAATGGGCAGAGGATATGAAGAGACAGTTCTCCAAAGAAGAAATTTCAGATGGCCAACAGACACATCACTAATTATCAGAGAAATGCAAATTAAAACCACAATGAGATATCACCTCATACTAGTAAGGATGGCCACCATCCAAAAGACTAAGAACAACAAATGCTGGCGAGGATGCAGAGAAAGGGAAACCCTCCTACACTGCTGGTGGGAATGTAAGCTTGTTCAACCACTGTGGAAAGCAGTATGGAGGTTCTTAAGAAAACTAAAAATAGAAATACCATTTGACCCGGGAATTCCACTCCGTGGAATTTACCCAAAGAATACAACTTCTCAGATTCAAAAAGACATATGCACCCCTATGTTTATTGCAGCACTTTTTACAATAGCCGAGATACGGAAGCAACCTAAGTGTCCATCAGTAGATGAATGGATAAAGAAGATGTACATATATGCAATGGAATACTATTCAGCCATAAGAAAGAAACAAATCCTACCATTTGCAACAACATGGATGGAGCTGGAGAATATTATGCTCAGAGGAATAAGCCAGGTGGAGAAAGACAATTGCCAAATGATTTCCCTCATTTGTGGAGTATAACAACAAGGCAAAACTGAAGGAACAAAATAGCAGCAGACTCAGAGATTCCAAGAAGGACCTAGTGGTTACCAAAGGGGAGGGGTTGGGGAGGGCAGGTGGGGAAGGAGGGGATGCAGATTGAGGGGTATTATGTTTAGTACACATGGTGTGGGGAATCATGGGGAAAACAGTGTAGCACAGAGATGGCAAATAGTGAATCTGTGGCATCTTACTACACCCAAGGACAGTGACTGCATTGTGTTATGGGTGGGGACTTGATAATATGGGTAATGTAGTAACCACATTGTTTTTTCATGTGAAACCTTCATAAGAGTGTATATCAAGAATACCTTTATAAAAAAAACCCCAAAAAACTGAAAGGCATATTGTCCCCATTTTAGACACTGGGGTTTTGCAGAGAGAACTGTGGAGATGGACTTAATAGGTGTGTGAATAAATATATAAGTAAAATAAAGCTGTTTCTGAATGTTAAAAAAAAAAAGAAGTTCAAGTTCATGCTTACCATTACTAGAAGAACCTTTATTCCTAAATGGTCAGGCTAGCAGCATGTGATCTGTTGGGGAATCCACTGTGGGACCCACTGTGCTGAATATTATATAAGCATTTGGTTTTATACATGTTTTCTAAAGTACTAATTTAAAATACTTAAAACCTTTTAAAGCATTGGTTGTGTGTTACCAACACAAATGACACATGCTAATCTTAGGATACAAATGTATGATCAAAATGGTGAAAATGTTAAACATATTTGTATGGATTAACACAAACATTGCTAATAATGGGTCCAGTATATCTAAAACACATTTACATTCATGGCTTGTACATTTAATATGTGTGTGTGTATATACATACATATATATATATAAAACACTTTATTGAAAACTTATAATATACACATTATAAAAATTCAAACACTAAAGGTGTATTCAATGTAAAGTACACTTCCCACCTCCTCAGAGGAAACTGTCATTACTAGGATATTCTGCATTCTTGTAGAAATACCTAATGGAAAGAATCATGTTTATGTGTATCTTGTTTTAAAATTCCATATCAGAGTATTTTTCTGCATGGTGCTTTTCTTTTAAATAACTTTGCATTGGAGATTTTATTCCATATCAACATATTAAATCATGTGTCTAACAGTGAAATGTGAATCAAAATTTAGTGCAAAGCCTGAAGCACCAGGACATGATTTTAGTGCTGATATAGTCCAACTACCCCATTTTATGGCTGAGGACATTGATACTCAAGAGGTTGCTGTGAAAACGAGCCAGTAACGGAACAGGTACTGGAGCACAGGCATTCTGGTTCTCCATGCTGGTACTCTCCATTACATCCTAGCGGTAAGTTCACAGAAATCTTAGAAGACTTACATAGGGAGCTAAGTACAATATTGAAAGAAAGAGAAAAATTCATTAGAATGGTAACTGTGGTAAGCCATTCACCATATTCAATTGAGAAAGGTTTAGAGGTCCTCTGCTAAAAGTTTTACCTGGAGTTGCTTGTATTTCTAACTCAGTAACTGATAAAACCTGGAGCAGATATTTAAACCCTCTAGTGAAATGAGATGCTGTTGCAATCACCAGCTTTCTGCTGGAGAGCAAAAAGGGAGGGATTCCCCTCACTCCTCTCTAGGGCCATAGCATGACTGTGCCCCAGTGAGCCTACCTCAGACTGGGGTGGGTCCTGGGTACCTGCACTGGAGCCTCCCAAAAGCCCAGGCCAGTGCCACTGAGGGTTCTTCAGTCCTGGGCCTGAGAGCTGGCCCAGCTCATCAATCAGATCTCTAGGGGTACTTTTTACAGAAGTACTCTACCTCATTAGGCAAGATATTTTATAAGCTAAAAAAACCTGTGGAGATAACTGTTTTACCAAACACATTGGGGAAACAATTTTCTATATATTTTTTAACATCTTACTTTCCTCCTAGGCCAGATCAACTCACCCACTATCTTTATCATAAATTCTGAGAATCTAATCTAATCACTTCCCAGAAAATAGCCATATTTCTCTATGGGAACTTCTCTGGGTATCTTTAGCAAAACACCATCTAAATTTACATGTGACTGTGATTTTAGAGATATCCTTCCAATAGAGTACTATAGTTTATGTTGGAATTTAAAACATTGAATATATTTAAGAAAGCCAGGACTAGGTCCTGGCTTTCAGTTTATTCTGTAAATAAAATTTTGAGCACATACTCAGCATGTCGGCAGGGCGGTTAGACAGGGTGAGAGATGAATATAATATAGCTTCTTCCCCAAGGAATTCACACTCAAGCAAGGAGTACAACCCGTGAATAATTAGCTATAGCATAGAGAGGACACCCTTGAATGCTGGCTTATGCCTACTGGGCTTTAAAAGAGGAAAACCAGAGCTACGATGTAGAGAAGACAATGTTTCAGGTAATTTAAGGGCCTGAAAAGAGACTTTGAGACAAATGAGAACCTTTCCCCAAGTTCCAGTAAATTAAATGAAAATTAGAGAAAAAGAGAATTGTATATTTATCAAACATCTGGAAAGGAAATAAATTTTTATGTCAAGTAAAAAAAGCAGATCATTAATGAAAGCATTTACAAATGGAAGTATTTAAAATGATTTTAAAAAGATTTCACTTACTCATGTGAAAAAGTTCAACAACCAATATAAGGATACAGACTAGGAAAATATTGTCTTGACTATGAACAAAAAAAATTAATATTTCTTATATATAAAGTGTTCAGAAAAATTAAAAAATCACAAAGATCTCAAAAGACAAAAGATTTAAGTGGATATTTCATAAATGAGGGAATACAATTAATAAATATTTGGAAACCATGTTCAACTTCACTAAAAAAGTAATACAAATTAAACAGCAAAATAATCATATTTTGCTTATTATATCAGGAAAAGTTTAATAAACCAATAGTGTCACACTATAGTATATTAAATAAATGTTTGTTGAATGAAAAAATGAAGGGATAGATTGATGAATTTTAGAGGAAATACACAATACAAATTGTTCTATGATTAAAATTTAAACATAGGATAAAGGTACATATGAAAAAATATGGATGGAATGATGCTAATTGCTCTTTATCTGTTTCTTTATCTATAAAATGGAGAAAAAGGAATGCATTACTTTCAATATTCTTCATTTTTCCAAGTTTCCTTTTTCCCCAAATTGCTGTTATAGTATTATTTTTATTATACTTTTGAAATAAAAATGTATACAATAAAGTCTTCAAAAAAGTTGGACATAGATTATTGTAAAAGAGGGGGCTGTGTATCAGGCTGGTGTGAGATCAGGGCTGGTCACAGTTCAGGGAATAGTAATAAAAGCACTGGCAGCCAGGGCAGGGCCTCCAGTACAACTTGAGTTCTTAGCTCTACCTGAGCTGGAAGGTAGACTAGGAGAAGCTAGCCCTACGAATATGACCCAAGTCGGGGCCTGGTGGCCAGGTGTTCAGGTCATGTGAGGGTGCCACAGTGTGATTCCCCTGAGAAGGACTTCCTGAACAATGAAAATTCTACTTTTGACTTATTTTTACCATAGCTGCATATTCCCTGAAATATCCTCACTCTCTAATGAAGTTTTCTTCTGCACTTGACTATAAAGGGTAGGCTATCCTGGTATGGAAAGGATGGGGGGAAAGTAGCACTGAGGAAAGAACCAGAGGGAGAATGAGAAAGGCCAGGAGCAAGATAGGAAAACTGAGACCTCTCAGTAGTCGGAGTGTTGGGAAGTAGAGCTGGCTCATTGCAGAATCCTCAGGAACCCTATGCAGAGCTGTGAAAAGTATGCTTCAGTTTCAGAATTACCAAAGTGGCTTTCTTTAAAAAAAATTTTTTTTAATTAAAAAAATTTTTTTACTGAAGTATAGTTGGTATACAATATTTTATTGATTTCAAGGATACAACACAGTGATTCAACAGCTGCACACATTATTAAATCCGCACCCTAACTCGTTCAGTTACTATCTATCCACATAGAAAGATGTTACAGAATCATTGGCTGTATTCTCCATGCTGCACTTCCATCCCCGTGACCAACTGACATTACGATTGCCTCTCCATCCCCCTCACCTACCCCACGCACCCACCCCAGAGTTGCTTTCTGAAAATGCAAATTGTTGAGCCTAATCTAGAGCTGCTGAATCCCATCCCTGAAGGGAAGCATTTGATGCACCTTCTCAAAGTGATTTTCATGCACTTAAAGTTTGCGAACCATCAAACATCAGTGATGCCGGGGTTCTTGTTCATGACGCTGAAGAATGAGCTTCACAAACACCCAAGGTAGAAGAGCAAGGTACAGGCTTTTATCTAGAAATAAAGTGAAAGGACAGAGCTCCCTGCTCATGCCAGGAGGGGACAAGAGAGTCCGGTGTGGTGCGTTGTCTAAGGGTTTTATAGGCAGATGAGGATTTTTCAAGAACATGAAAAAAAAGTTTAGGCATGCAGATCTGCTAAGTGGTGTCTGAACACCCCTAATTAACTTAACACAAGGAATTCCCCGCCCCGATCTCTCTCCGGAACACCTGCGTCCTAGTCTAGGAGCATATCAAAAGGCAGCCTGCCCAGCCTCCAAGGTGGGCTGAGGTATTGTCTGTTTGCTAAAGAGTAAGTTAAGAATCCTGCTTCCCAAACTTCCTCGTGTTAAAATGCAATCTTATCTTTAAGGTGGAATCTTCTCTGTCTTTTACTATGTTGTTTACAGCTGGGTCTGCATGCTAAATTAGTTGCCTGGTTTGCAAAACCACCCCATCAGATCTGAAAGAGGAAAGACAGCACATTAGCATGCTAAAGTGAATCTTACAAATGATTAGCATAATAACAACATGTGCTACTCTTCTTTATCTGGGGAACATTAACTGATCTCACTGAAGAATGACCCTAGAGCTTAATGTTTAACACAGAGTTTTGGAAGGGGGTTTCCTTGCATGTAATAACATTGCTCTGACTGCAAATATCCTGCCTTGCTTTTTCCGGAGGTCCTTCCCCTACTCTGACTACACCCACAGTGCACTTAAAGTTTCCGAACCATCAAACATCAGCACGCTTAGCAATCACCAGGAAACATGAAGAAACTGTATTTTTCTGGATCCCATCACTAGAGATTCTGATGCACTGCAGGTGGGGTGCTCTCAAGGTAGCTGCATTTTTAGTAAGCACCTTGGGGCTTTGAGGCAAACAGATCATAAATTGCATTTAGGAAAACAATGTTATAGGTTCTTTGAATAAAATTTAAATTTGGCAGGAAAATAAAGACTAAGATGATCTATTATTGGATATTAAGCACAACATCAGAATAGCATCCTAATTCTCTCTGTGTTTCTGTCTTTTACTTCTTTGCATTCTTTCTATGATACTTTGTCCTGGTGAATTTAATTTGAAATCAGCATGATATGAGAACTTTGTGAGAGAATCTTGTGCTTTCTTATCTTCATACCGTCATTACTGGTTGCCACATAAGTTGTAAACATGTAAAGTGGTGACTTTCGTGAGCTCACTTCTTGAATGAGAGAAGTTATATCATCCAGTTGAGCCTCACAAGTATTTAACAGGTGTCTGCAGTTAATGCCTGAGTCAGCAGTGGCCAGCCCCCTGGTGGGGACACCCTTCTTCCAGCTGGCTATGCCTTTAAGCTTGGAAATCAGAAAAAAGTGGGAGGGCAGTAGGCCCCCAGAGAGTTCAATAAAGAAAACACAGAGAAGAAAGAAAAGGAAAAAAGAAAGTTGAGTTCTGTTACTTTATGAGTGAGTATATCAATTCTTTGATAATCAGTGGTTGTTGATTGTCATTTGTCTGAACGCAAAGTTGGCATTGTTGCAGATCCAGGAAAATGAACATCCCAAAACTCTCATGGGGAAAATATTGGATCTGAAGGAATGTAATGTGGTGTGACTCAGACCGTGGACAGAAATGTGACACAAAGGAAGGGCCTTTTCCCCATCTCCATCCCTCGTCCCCTACTCCTCTCTTCACCACACACACACACACTCCTCCACATTTTAGTCACTATGTTAGTCTTTCTCTAGAAGATAGGAAAGCAGGAAAGGCAAGACATGGAAAGTAGAATCAGCTTTTCAGGCTTAAGACAATAGCATTTAGGGCTATGTAACGTTTTTGGCTATGTTCATTGATTTTGTTTGAGAACTTGTATTTATTATTGTTATTATGATTTGGTTACTTTTTCTTTTTTTGCCCTTCCTAAATTTTTAGTAACTTAAAATACAGTTACCTGTCTTAGCTGAGAGAAGAGAAAGAATGAAAGGGTTTTCATTCATTGGTCAGTTTAGCAGGTTTGAAGAAAGTAAGCCATTCCTGAGGCTGGGTGTGGTGGTAGCATTAGGATGAAAAGAAAGGAACTCAGAGGGGAAGTGAGCCTCTAGGGGAAGAGTGGTGAATACTCATACCATCAAATACATTCCCTCATCCCGCCCCACTGCCTCCAGCAAGAGTCTCCTGCTCGAATTTTATTTGCCCAAATTTGGATGATTTTTAAATTCTGTTTTAATAAGGATGGTTGATTATTTACTTTTAATGCTGATTTATTGTTTTGGGGAGATGGGTTTTCTTTCTTCCTTTTTTTTTGCTTATGAAAACCACTCAATTACAGAAGCAACAGGGACTCAGGTCAGCGATGTATTGAGGCCCTGTCTGTGCTGCTCTCCTGGCTAAGCTGCAGCTCCAGGGAGACAGCAGGTTTTTGGCCTCAGGCCCAGTTGGCTTCCTCTGTTGTCAACGACTGTTTATGTCCCTACAAGATTCTTTTTATTTTCTCACCCTCTTGTCACAAGTCACACCTATGAACAGCCATTTTGGCTAAGGCCGAGGTGAAAATAATATCTCAACTTTCAACCTTGCATAGCTTGTAAATTATTTTCCCTCTCCCTCAGAGGAGCATGAGCCTGTGACATTGTTATCTTTGCCTCCAGCTAGTGAGTCTTGTTTATGTCTGTTTCCTGCTACGACAGCCGAGTCGAAGCTGAGCACAGGGACTGCCCGGCCCTTTTAGCTGGTATTACACACTGTCTGGGGAAACTGGGGACTGTACACTCCCACAGCCTGGTGACTCATGGACCCACAGGGACTCAGAAACTGGCTGTTTTCCAAGACAAATACTAGTGGTAAAGGAGGGTTGGTAAAGCCAGAGGCTTCTTCCTGCAGGTGTTTGCCATTGAGAGCCTCTGTCCCACACAACATCAACTTTATCTGGTAGTGTAAGTCATGGGCTTGTGACTTTGGGGCATTTACAGGGTTTTAGAGCACTTTTTAGAAAGATGAGGACACAAAGTACTTTTCTATAGAATATATGCTTCCCTGACTCAGCAGGAGGGAGAAGTGAACAGCGTGATTTCTTTTCTTTCTAATCATGGTTTGTTTCTTATGTGGAGATATAACAAGCTCTACAATTCATGTGAGTTTAATAATATAGATTTGAAGCACATATTTTCTAAGTTACCATTTTTTTCTAAAGGTTAGCGAATCTCACATTATCGCAGTAGCATGGTGTAATGGTTAAATGTGTGAGCTCTGGTTCAGCTCCTCGCTTGGACACTCACTGGCCCTGTGACCTCAGGCAGGTTATATAGCCATCCTGGTGTCTCGGTTCCTTCTGTTAAAAAGTAGGGGTTAATGATAATGCCTAATCTGTTGTGAGGATGAAATGCAGTAGCATGGTCGGCATGCTTAGAGACATGTCTGGCACATCATAAACAAACTTACTGGTCCTTGGTATGAACATCAGAAGGTCTGCTTGTTTTCCTAGGATACCATGTGCACCTCAGTGAATCCACGCTCACAGGGAAGAGCTGCCCTAGTCGGATAATGAATTAACTCCCTGATTAGAATCAGGCAGGGATTCTCAAAGCATGGATCCTTGTAGCTGCGTGGGTGCTGATTTCCAAACAGAATGCAACTGAGCTCCTCTCCATTCCAGGCCAGCACGTGCCCATCTCCAAGGCCACCATGAGATTGAAGGCACACTGTAATATCCCAAAAAGCTGACACGATCTTTTGTTAGAACAAAGTTAATTTTAGATTCTAGCCAAGTACACTCAGTACCTGTAAATCAGTTTCTAGGAGTAAGACTAGATGTCTATTGGTACTCAGTCTTTATTCAAAGGCATAATCCAGTTGTTCTTTATGCTGGAAAATACATCACATGGAACATGATGTAGTACTCTCAATATAAGTATCTCAAGTTTGGTGAGAACTATTCTGCAGTGAACCTCACAAAGTATTACTTTATGTATACTTTTATCTTGATACAAATATTATTACAAAAATAAAATTATTCATTATAATCTTACCACAGTTATAATCTTATTTTAGGGTTATATGCTTATACCATACTCCCATATCAACTTGCTTTGCTTTTCCATGTTCTTTTCCAATCTTCATACATAAACATATACTTTGTCTATTAGAAGATACTATAAAATTTTGTATTTTGTTCCTATACATTTGAGCATTATTTATTGAACATTTTTTTCTTTTTTAAAGCATTATCTTCCTCATTATTCATTTTAATGTACAGATAGCATTCTACTGAATAGATGTATTGTGTTTTACTATTTTCTTCTTGGATACTAAGGTTATTTTCACATTGTTAAAATAATAGTACAGCATATGTTTTGAACATGGATTTCCCTTTTCTTGGATTCTTAAGGCATCAATTTATAAGGTAACATTATAAATTCACAATCACAATATAAGTTGGTCATGGAGATGGTAGTACAGCATGGAGAATATAGTCAGTGATTCTGTAACATCTTCCTATGTTGATAGATAGTAACAGCATTAGAGGGGGAGAGGATTCAATAATATGGGTAATTGTTGAACTGCTGCTTCATATATTTGAAACCAACATAAGATTGTATATCAACAATACTTTAATTAAAAAAGTTAATATAGTCATAATTATAACTGGATTGTCTTATTCATAGAAAGCATTTGGCTTGGTGTTTAAGGCCCTTTAGGAATAGACTACAGACAGAATTTGGAGGAGGATCTGAAGCATGGGGACTGAGAGTGGATAGAGGGATGGAGTCTTCTCCAGGAGCAAGCCATTTATTCTCTCAAAAAAAAAAGTTAACTATTTTGTGTACTCCCGGCACTCTGCTGCTAGGTCCTGAGGATATGCTGGTGAGCAAAAAGACATGGTCCCTGTCCTTTTAGAGACTGAATGTAGTGAAGAGGTTATTTTTTTTTATAATTTATTTTGGTATCATTAATCTACAAATACATGTGCAATGTTATGGTTATTAAACAACCCACTTCATCAGGTCTCCCCACCAACCCCATTACAGTCACTATCCATCAGAATAGTGAGATGCTATAGAATCACTACTTGTCTTCTCTGAGTTGTACAGCCCTCCCCATGCCCCCTCAACATTACATCTGGTAATCGTAATGCCCCTTTTTCCCTCTTATCCCTCCCTTCCCACCCATCTTCCCCAGTCCCTTTCCCTTTGGTAACTATTAGCCCATTCTTGGGTTCTGTGAGTCTGCTGCTGTTTTGTTCCTTCAGTTTTTTTCTTTGTTCTTATACTCCACATATGAGTGAAATCATTTGATACTTGTCTTTTTCGGCTTGGCTTATTTCACTGAGCATAATACCCTCTAGCTCCATCCATGTTGTTGCAAATGGTAGGATTTGTTTTCTTCTTATGGCTGAATAATATTCCATAGTGTATATGTACCACATCTTCTTTATCCATTCATCTACTGATGGACACTTAGGTTGCTTCCATTTCTTGGCTATTGTAAATAGTGCTGCAATAAACATAGGGGTGCATATGTCTTTTCAAACTGGGCTGCTGCATTCTTAGGGTAAATTCCTAGGAGTGGAATTCCTGGGTCAAATGGTATTTCTATTTTGAGTTTTTTGAGGAACCTCCATACTGCTTTCCACAATGGTTGAACTAATTTGCATTCCCACCAGCAGTGTAGGAGGGTTCCCTTTTCTCCACATCCTCGCCAACATTTGCTGTTCTTTGTGTTTTGGATGTTGGCCATCCTCACTGGTGTGAGGTGATATCTCATTGCGGTTTTAATTTGCATTTCTCTGATGACTAGTGATGTGGAGCATCTTTTCATGTGCCTGTTGGCCATCTGAATTTCTTCTTTGGAGAAGTGTCTATTCCTGTCCTCTGCCCATTTTTTAATTGGCTTACTTGCTTTTAGTTTGTTGAGGTGCATGAGCGCTTTATATAATTTGGATGTCAACCCCTTATCAGATATGTCATTTATGAATATATTCTCCCATACTGCAGGATGTCTTTTTGTTCTACTGATGGTATACTTTGCTGTACAGAAGCTTTTTAATTTGATATAATCCCATTCATTCATGTTTGCTTTTGTTTCCCTTGCCAGGGGAGATATATTCATGAAGAAGTCGCCCATGTTTATGTCTAAGAGATTTTTGCCTATGTTTTTTTCTACGAGTTTTATGGTTTCATGACTTACATTCAGGTCTTTGATCCACCTTGAGTTTACCTTTGTGTATGGGGCTAGATAGTAGTCCAGTTTCATTTTCTTACATGTAGCTGTCCAGTTTTGCCAACACCAGCTGCTGAAGAGGCTGTCATCTTCCCATTTTATATCCAAGGCTCCTTTATCAAATATTAATTGACTGTATATGTTTGGGTTAATGTTTGGATTTTCTATTCTGTTCCACTGGTCTGTGGGTCTGTTTTTGTGCCAATACCAAATTGTCTTGATTACTATGGCTTTGTAGTAGAGCTTGAAGTCAGGGAGTGTAATTCCCCATTTTATTCCTCCTTCTCAGGATTGCTTTTCATATTTGGGGTCTTTTGTGGTTCCATATGAATTTTAGAATTATTTGTTCCAGTTCATTGAAGAAAGCTGTTGGTAGTTTGATAGGGATTGCATTGAATCTGTAGATTGCTTTAGGTAGTATAGCCATTTTGACAATATTGATTCTTCCTAGCCAAGAGCTTGGGATGCATTTCCATTTGTTAGTGTCCTTTTTAATTTCTCTTAGGAGTGTCTTGTAGTTTTCAGAGTACTAGTCTTTCACTTCCTTCGTTAGGTTTATTCCTAGGTATTTTATTCTTTTCGATGCAATTGTGAATCGAATTGTTTTTCTGATTTCTCTTTCTGTTAGTTCATCGTTAGTGTATAGGAAAGCAACAGATTTCTGTGTGTTAATTTTGTATCCTGCAACTTTGCTGAATTCAGATATTAGCTCTAGTAGTTTTGGAGTGGAGTCTTTAGGGTTTTTTATGTACAAGATCATGTCATCTGCAAACAGTGACAATTTGACTTCTCCTTTACCAATCTGGATGCCTTGTATGTCTTTGTTCTGTCTGATGGCCTTGGCTAGGACCTCCAGTACTATGTTGAATAACAGTGGAGAGAGTGGGCATCCCTGTCTTGTTCCTGATCTTAGAGGAAAAGCTTTCAGCTTCTCGCTGTTAAGTATGATGTTAGCTGTGGGTTTGTCATATGTGGTCTTTAGGATGTTGAGGTACTTGCCCTCTATATCCATTTTGTTGAGAGTTTTAATCAGGAATGGATGCTGAATTTTGTCAAATGCTTTTTCAGCATCCATGGAGATGATCATATGGTTTTTGTTCTTCTTTTTGTTGATGTGGTGGATGATGTTGATAGATTTTTGAATGTTGTACCATCCTTACATCCCTGGGATGAATCCCACTTGATCATGGTGTATGATCCTCTTGATGTATTTTTGAATTCGGTTTGCTAATATTTTGTTGAAAAATTTTGCGTCTGTGTTCATCAGGGATATTGGTCTGTAATTTTCTTTTTTGGTGAGGTCTTTGCCCGGTTTTGTTATTAGAGTGATCCTGGCTTCAAAGAATGAGTTTGGAAGTATTCCCTGCTCTTCTATTTTTTGAAAAACTTCAAGTCAGTTGGGTGTTATTTCTTCTCTATATGTCTGGTAGAATTCAGAGGTGAATCCATCTGGTCCAGGGGTTTTGTTGTTGGGTAGTTTTTGATTACCGATTCAATTTCGTTGCTCGTGATTGGTCTGTTTAGTTTTTCTGTTTCTTGCTTGGTCAGTCTTGGAAGGTTGTATTTTTCTAAGAAGTTGTCCATTTCTTCTATGTTTTCCAGCTTGTTATTATATAGATTCTCATAATATTCTCTTATAATTCTTAGTATTTCTGTGAGGTCCGTTGTTGTTTTTCCTTTCTCATTTCTGATTCTGTTTATGTGTGTAGATTCTCTTTGTCTCTTAATAAGTCTGGCTAGGGGTTTATCTATTTTGTTTATTTTTTCAAAGAACCAGCTCTTGGTTTCATTGATTTTTTTCTATTGTTTTATTCTTCTCAATTTTATTTATTTCTTCTCTGATCTTTATTATGTCCCTCCTTCTGGTGACTTTGGGTCTCATTTGTTCTTCTTTTTGCAATTTCAGTAATTGTGTCTTTAGACTATTCATTTGGAAATATTCTTCCTTCTTTAAATAGGCCTGGATTGCAATATACTTTCCTCTTAGAACTGCCTTTGCTGTGTCTCACAGAAGTTGTGGCTTTGTCTTGTTGTTGTCATTAGTCTCCATATATTCTTTGATTTCTGTTTTGAAATTTTCGTTAACCCATTGATTAATTAGGAGAATGTTGTTAGGTCTCCATGTATTTGTGAACCTTTTTGATTTCTTTCTAAAATTTATTTCTAGTTTTATACCTTTGTGATCTGAGAAGTTGAATGGTAGGATTTCAATATTTTTGAAATTACTGAGGTTCTTTTTGTGGCCTAGTATGTGGTCTATTCTGGAAAATGTTGCATGTGCTCTTGAGAAGAATGTGTATCCTGCTGCTTTTGGGTGCAGAGTTCTGTAGATGTCTGTTAGGTCCATCTGTTCTAGTGTGTTGTTCAGTGCCTTTGTGTCTTTACTTATTCTGTCTGGTTGATCTGTCCTTTGGAGTGAGTGGTGTGTTGAAGTCTCTTAAAATGAATGCATTGCAATCTGTTTCCTCCTTTAATTCTGTTAGTATTTGTTTCACATATGCTGGCGCTCCTGTGTTGGGTGCATATATATTTATAATGGTTATATCTTCTTGTTGGACTGATCCCTTTATCATTATGTAATGTCCTTCTTTATGTCTTGTACTTTCTTCGTTTTGAAGTCTATTTTGTCTGATACAAGTACTGCAACACCTGCTTTTTTCTCCTTGTTGTTTGCATGAAATATCTTTTTCCATCCCTTCACTTTTAGTCTGTGTATATCTTTGGGTTTGAGGTGAGTCTCTTGTAAGCAGCATATAGATGGGTCTTGCTCTTTTATCCATTCTGTTACTCTGTGTCTTTTGCTTGGTGCACTCCGTCCATTTACTTTTAGGGTGATTATCAATAGATATGTACTTATTGCCATTGCTGGCTTTAGATTCGTGGTTACCAAAGGTTCAAGGGTTGCTTCTGTAGTAATAATTATTTAGTGGATGAAAGAAGACTCTGGAAGAAGGTGTTTTATTCTTTGCCTTTAGTTACTATTTGTATCAGCTGCTTTCTTTGCTATGATTTTATTTTCTCTGGTGACATCTTTTTAGCCTTAGGGGTGCTTCCCTCTAGAGCAGTCCATTTAAGATATCCTGTAGTGGTGGTTTATGAGAGGCAAACTCTCTCAACTTTGGTTTGTCTGGAAATTGTTTAATCCCTCCATCATATTTAAATGATAATCGTGCTGGATACAATATTCTTGGTTCGAGGCCCTTCTGTTTCATAACGTTAAATATATCATGCCATTCTCTTCTGGCCTGCAAGGTTTCTGTTGAGAAGTCTGATGATAGTCTGATGGGTTTTCCTTTGTAGGTGATCTTTTTTCTCTCTCTAGCTACCTTTAATACTCTGTCTTTATCTTTGATCTTTGCCATTATAATTATTATCTGTCTTGGTGTTGTCGTCCTTGGATCTCTTGTGTTGGGAGATCTGTGGGCTTCCATGGAGTGTGAGACTATTTCCTTCCCCAGCGAGGGAAAGTTTTCAGCAATTATTTCTTCAAAGACACTTTCTATCCCTTTTTCTCTCTTCTTCTTCTTCTGGTAGTCTTATAATGCGAATATTGTTCCGTTTGGATTGGTCACACAGTTCTATTAATATTCTTTCATTCCTAGAGATCCTTTCATCTCTCTCTGCCTCAGCTACTTTGTATTCCTGTTCTCTGATTTCTATTCCATTAACAGTCTCTTGCATCTCATCCAGTCTGCTGTTAAGCCCGTCGATAGCTTGTCTGATTTCTGCATTGTCTTTCCTCACTTCCCTCGCTTCCTCCCTCAGCTCTTGCGCATTTCTCTGTTGATCCATCAGCATGGTTATGACTTTTATTCTGAATTCTTTTCTAGGAAGACTGTGCTTTTCCACCCCTTCAGGCTCCCTCTCTGGGGTTTTCTGGTTGATCTTATTCTGGACCATACTCCTTGAAGAGGTTATTTTTAATTAAATAATTACATGAATGAGAAAAAAATCATACTTCCAACAATAGCTACAGCAATAAAATGTGTATATAATAGGAGGGTTTAATTAGGGGGAGTGACTAAAGCAAGAGGCTCAGAGTAATTTTCTAAATACTATATGAGCATAGCTGTAAGAAAGAAGAGAAACTAAATTAGAGGGCCAGGGTGTTTTTTAGGCAGTGGGGAGATCATTTGAAGGGGTCCTGTTCAGGAGGGGAAAGGCCATTGGAGATAAGAAACCCAAGCAGGGTAGCTAAAGCCCAGATATTGAGGCATCACTTTTTTCTGCGGTAGGATGGCACATTGTTCTGGATTTCTCTGGATGTGCATGGGAGAATGGAGTGAATGTATTTATTACTTTTTATTCTGTACGCTTCTTATTGTCATTCTTAAACATGACCCTAGTACTGCTAAGAGCCTTCAGAGTTGCTTTGTGGTCTTCATATGTTTATTAGAAATAATATTCCATTTATAGTCAATAAGTAAAAGGAGTTGTCATATTATTTATATTGTTCTTTTTAATAGAGGTAATTCACACCTGTGGCTTTATGTTAATATAAGGCATTTCATTTTGAATGAGCCAAGCAGAGCAAATATAAATATTGTGGTTGACATGAAAGTTAGCCAAATCTCTATAGAGATTGTATAGTGCACATGAAAAGAAGTCAGATTGCTTAAATATCTATTATTCTCATAGTTCTCCAATCTAATAACTTCTTCAGTTGGGTATCAACTCTCTAAATGTCACGACAAATTATGGCTGTTTTTGACTTACTCTTCTCTGGGCTATAAAGGACTGAAAATGCCTACCCTCTCACCCTGACATGCAGACAGTGATAGGTGGGTTTTGTAGTGCCTTGTGTCCATACAGATGCATATATATGATCACTAGGTGTGTTACGGCCAGCTCATATCATGGCACTTTAAATTATCTAAAACATTTTCATATTTCTTATTATATTAAAAGTCTACTTTTAGAGCCAGAATATATTTTAAGGGGTTATTTAGTCTAAAGGCATTTTTAACAGAAAAAGCCATGGGTTTGGAGAACTGTGTTCAAATTGAAGCTCTGTAATCTACTAGATAAGTGTCTTTGGGTGAATCATATAAACTCTCTGCAACAGTTTCCTCATTTCTACACTGGTGCTAACTAGCATCAAATGTGTGACACTGGCTTGAGTAATAACTGCGAGCGTATGTTGAAAGGGATAGAGGGGATAGATTAAAGAAAAAGAGGAGATAGATAAAAGAACAGAGGGGATGCAAACTCAAGCAGGTTTATTGCTGAACCTGAGAGGGCCCCCTCTGCCCTGGCCAGCAGAACAAAGGAAAAAGAGTCTCTAACAGGTCCAGAGGCTTTTTATGGACAGGGTTTTTGGCAGGCTCTTTGAGGGAAGGGGTCAGGGAAAAGGTGGGCTTATGGCTTGCTGACGGGTCCTCTGGAGAATGCTTGTAGCCTAGGGAAGATGACATCTAGGTCTTTCTGTGATGGTGGGTAGGCTTATTTGAAAGGTGGTACTCAGGTCTGGATTCTATCATATATGAAAAAGGTTCCCAGGAGATTTTTAATCTATATAAATAAGAAATGCAGCACATGTTCACACGCAAACTAAGGCAGGAAAACGTGCATATAAATGGTTCTCAGCCAGGTGCTATTGAGTGAATTTTACCGGTGATTAAATGGAAGAGAATAGGGGCAAGCTGCATGCTCAAGGCCACTTAGCAAGAATGCATCACACTAAAATCCAGGTCTCTGTCTCTTGGTATTCATATTTACCTCCATTCCTTCACCTTTGGAATATTTTCCCTGCCCCACGTTTTCTTCTTTAGGGATTTATTCCTTTTCATATGTAAGCAGAAAATAAATAACATTTATGGGTTTTCTTAACATGACCCTCTAACCTCAAACTACCACTTCTGTGTCTTCTAAAAGACATCTCTAACCATAAATCATTGACTTACAAGAATAGAGCATACAATATTGCAGAAAGAAACTAAACTGGACATTAGGAAACTGAAGCTTTCATCTTTTAATTTCAGTAATTGATGGTATGATTTTAAGTAAGACATTTAACCTTTCTATGACTTATCAAAAAAGATAATATTAGACTAGGATAATAACCCTTAATACTTTGAGAATCTATGTGTAGATATAATAATTAAAGTGCCCATTACTTCCCAGAAGCAGTTATCAACAGTAAAATACACAAGGTGCATTCCTGTAGTTATTATTTACTAAGTCATTCTATACATTGTTCTGGAGGGGTTGGTTTTCTTAGTAAACTATTTCAATATTAGGTTTGTAGGGACTTCCTGGGGACTTGATGTATTCATTTGTACTTATGTTTGTTTACTGTAGCAAGAATAAAATACTACCCTTTCTACTCCTTGTTTACTGAATTATTACTTAAACTTTAAGAACCAAATCAAAAGACATGATTCCTGTGGTGCCTTCCCACTCACCCAAATGGACACAATCATACCTAAAGCACTTAGTTATACCATTCACCAGGAAGCAGTGTGATTGTTTATGTGTCTGTCACCTACACAAGACAGATGTATCCTTAGGATCTAATAGAGCCTGACACATAATAAATGCTCAATAATTATTTACTGGATGAAAGAAGACTCTGGAAGAATTTTATAAGTCTCCATATGTCTGTCAATGAATGTACTAAACAGAACAATTTTCAGATCATTCTAGGATTTTCTTCATTGCGTATTTGACACTATATGATGTTTATGGTAGAAACAATAAGGGTGACAGCCTGGGTAACCAACCACCCTGATGACTTGCAGGAAACTGCCCCTGTAACCTTTGACTGAGGCTCAAAAGGCAGCTGTACAACTCTACATATCCCATCTTCCTTCAATATTAGCTGTCCCTACAAAGCTCACATTGTTTATTTGTTTTCTGGTGGAAACTGTTAAAATGTACAGCTTTAGAAAGTAGGGTTTGGGTGCAAAGAGATGATCACACAGAAAGCCTGGGCATATTGAGTGACAGTATGGTTCTTCCTTGGAATGGAATTATCACCCTGGAAATCTTCTCTTGGATTATACATGCTCATAGCTGTTTTTCAGGAACTGTCCATCATGCTTACTAGATTTCTAAAACTATTGCTAGAGTTAATTTACAGCAGATTGGCAACCAAGAGCAGTTTGGGTGCTAAGTGAGTTATTACAGGTAACAGAAAATTTTATTCAAGTGGTGTAGCATGGCATAACTCAGTACCCGTAGACAGGATTTGTTTCCAGTTCTGCTGCTTACCAGCCGGATGACCTCGTAGAAGCCATGTCATCATTCTGAGAGACAGCTCCTCATCTGTCAAAAGGAGTAATGATTCCTCTGCCTCTCTTTCATAGAATTTTGGGAGGCTCAATAGAAAATAGATAAAGGTTTGAAAATGTAAGATTACTTACCTTTTTCATTTATATTTTACTTTAATGAATTAAGAAAATAATTATGGATTGTCCTATATTTTCAGCTTATGGTTAGGGTTAAATTTTAGTTTGGGTAATAACACTTGTTTTGCTTTGTGCTTATTTTAACCTACCTAATTATTTAATTTTCACTATAAATTTAGAAGACCTGATATACCATATATACAGGCTTTCAGTCAGAAAATTAGAAAACAAGGTATACTTTCCTAACCCCAAGAAGCCTGTATTTCATTTGACCAAACCATAGACTTTTGAATACTGAATCTTCTGAGTATTATCTCAACCAAAACATGACTTATTTAAGCACAGGTAAATAAGCTCTGTTGATTTCAAAAACTAATGTTTCCCCTTGAAGATGGAATCTTGTTTACAAACTGTGTATTGAGGCTACATGGCTATACTTGTTTTCAAGCCTGCTTAAAACTAAGCATCGAAAGGTGAGTTGGGAATTAGGCTCTCAATAGAAAATTTTGCTTTTATAGCTGTTCTGAGCCAGATATTGAATCAGAACATTGTTTCAGTCAATAGTTTTAAAAAGAGAAAGGCGCACTTAGTTTTATGGGGAATGTCCTGGAACAAAGGGGATTTCTTTGCATTATTGTGATTTGATTTGGTATTCATGGACCTCTTAGCTGTTTCAGATAGTCTTAGGTAGGGCAGAAATTTTCCTTACATAAATATAAATATATGATCTCTTTTAATGTTACAAAAAGTTAAACCCTGCAGTCTATAAAGAGAAGACAAAAACAAGACACTTATGTTTGGGGTTTGTCAAGATTTCAAATCCCAAAGGGTCTATGTTTGGCAATACAGCTTCACCTTCCCCAGGCAAAGGTTTGTTTCTCTGTGACAATTAGCATTTGCTACACACCTGAAACTGGAAGGACTTCCCAGGTGAGGAAAACACTCATTTTAGATACACACTCATTTAGGTATACAACCCCTTAGCAAGCACGACAAGTATTTTTACATTTTAAAGCCTGGCTTTTCTTAAACTCTCTGGAAATTCAGACTAGCCCTTTTATTTAGTTTTTAAACATACAGCTCTCTTGGTAAAATTTAGACTCTAAGAGTCTGGCTGCCTTATTTAATTTGTGGTGTCAGGAGAAACAATCCCCAGTGAAAATGTAAACACCAGACAATTATTTACCAGTGACGCTGGCTCTGAGCCTAATCTTCAGGTATCTTAAAAAAAACTTATTTTTAAAGATCTTCCTGGTTTAGATCTAAGAAAAAAATCTCCATGCCTGACCAGATGATTTGTGACCATTCCTGCCTGGTTCTGTAAAATATAAAATGACACCACAGATCAAGCTTCCTTATCCAAGGGCTCCAAGGACTTGGTGTCCTTGGGTAGAACCCATGGATTTTGGTGTCAGCTCTACAGGACCACACAGTGTATTTTAAAATGACCTCTGTCTGGGAGTTTATAAGACACATTTGTTAAGAAATGAATAACTTTGACCAGGAGCAATACTATTCTGATTGATTCAAACAGGATAGTTTAGTTTTTTTTTTTTTGATGGAGAATATGAATTTTATATACATTAAAGCAGAGAAACTTTTTAAAGGAGGTGGAAGAAGCAGTATCATTAATTTACCAGAGTATAACTAGTACAAAAATGATGATCTTAAAGGGATGGTTTGTGACTGTGGAGAGAGAGAGAAAGAAAAAAAAGCTTAAGATTTGGAATTGCAAAGCCTCGATTTGAATAATGGCTGCATGATCTCAGGGAAAACCATGTAACTCTTGAGACTTCAGTTTTCTCAGCAGTAAAGTGGAATCTTTTTTTTTAATATTCTGTGGGTCAAAATAAAATGACATAATGTGTTTCAAAGTGTTTTATGAATATCAAAGCAGTAAGAGATTATTACTATTACTAATACCATTGGGTAAGGAAGGAGAGAGCACAGAGAACAAATGAATACAAACATTGGTTGTATGTTTTATACTAGATACTATGCTATCCATTAAAGATATAAGGACACATGATACAATCCCTGAACTGAAAGAGCCTGCCTGGTGGGGGTATTAGGCTTGTCAAAACTATAATTGCAAGGCAATGTGGTACATGGAATAACAGAGATAACTACTAGATCCCAGCATAGAACAAAAAGGAAGTGAGCAATTTGGTATGAGTGAATCTGATACCAAACCTTTGGTGCTTGAAGGATAGGTAGGAGTTTACTCTGTCCCTGTATGGAGAGGGCATTCCAGAGGGAAGGCATGGAGGAATGAAATAGCAGGGTAGGTCGAGGATCTGCCAGTAGTTTACCATGTTTGGAGCTCTACTGTTAATGTAAGATAAACAGAGTGAGCTGAGACTAGACAGGAAAGCAAGCAGATGGCAGATTTTGGAGGGTCACTTTTCTTGAGTGAGCACTTTCCTCTAGAGAATGGTTTTAAGCAGGTCAGTGACATCCATTTATTTAACAAACATATTGTATTTCCTATGTGTTAGGCACTGTTCTAAGAATTTTATAAATGTTAATTCAGTCCATCTTCATCACAATCAGGTGAAGTAGATCTTATTTTTATTCCCATTTAACTTCTGAGGGAAGTAAAGCATAGATAGGCTAAGTAACCCTCCCAAGATGACACAGTAAGTGATGAAACCAGGATTCAGCCTAGGCTCTGGAGTCTATGTTCTTACCCACTCTACTATACTACCACCAGGATTAGTTCCCTGTTTGAGGAGCACCCTAGCCACTGGGCAGGAAATGGATTGAGGAGGAGGCAAGTCTATAGGTAGGGAGACCAGCTGGGATACAGGTATGAAAGTCCAGGTAAGAAATGATGTATCAGTGAAGTAAGACAGAAGAAAAGGTTGGGTTGAAAGAATGTGTATGGAGGTAGAATTGATAGTCAATTAGTGTGGGCTGACTGTGGAGTGTAAGGGAGAAGAAGTTAAGATTCTCAGGTTTCTGGGTAGGTGGTGATTCTGTTAACAACACAGCAAGTATTTGGATAACAAGAAAGATAATTGGTCATGTGGATTTTTGAAGCAGTTGTGGAATATGTGGGTGGTCGTGTATGAAGGCTGATGGATCTATAGAGCTAGAATTCAAAAGAAAATTCTGAGTCCGAAAAGATTTGGGAGTTAACTGCTGCAAGCTGGATTATGTAGTTGCCCAGGAAAATTTTAAATGGATCCGTACTAACTTAATCTGACTTGGAGAGGTAGCTATTTGAGTTTGCCTCTTTTGGCATAAAGTGAGAAGAACAAAGAGTTTGGAATAGAACTCTAGGGAGAACCGGTTATCGTGGTGTTGAAAAATGACAGAATGAGCAGAATAACATCAGTGCATTCTGTCATCAACTACTTGAAATAGGCATATGTAACTAATGCTCAATTAAAGTTTGACAACTACAGAAATAATAGCTTATAAAGCTGACGTTCAGCTGGGCCACTTTGGTTCTCCCTCATGGTTCCATATGGCCTCTTTCTCCACATACATCTTATCTTCCAGTTTATAAAAAGAAGGAGTAGAACAGGTCTGTAAGTGAGCCTTTTTGTGCAGAAATAGAATATCTGACTATTCAAAAGGTGTTGTTTAGACTCCCCTGGGAAGACACTTGGTTATTTCTGCTTTTAGCTTTGTTCTGACTAAGTATCACTGTAGGCTCTTGCAGTGGGGATTTATAATACAGGATGGTTTACCGTGAACAGCTTTCTAGGGGCAGGGCCACAGGGCATTCTTGGAGGCACTGTTGCTGTCACAGAGTAGAGAGAGATCTAACTTACTATTTCACCCACTGCATAGTAATCTTAACATACAAAGGATTCTTTGTGTTGGTGGAAGAACAAACCCTTTTGGGAGAGGGCCAGGCCCTTCAGTTTCTGTGTGGAAAGATCCCACTTTGAAATTCAGCCTGGAAGAAAGAGATGATGATTACATCATGACAGGAGCCATTGAAGAAAAGGATCACACTCAGTGTTCCCTCGGAGGTTTTATAGAGCTAACCTCCTTGTGCCATGTTACTTTGAAATGCCACTAAGTAAACGTGATGTTGCCAGAGACTTTTGATGAGTATATCTCCCCTAAGTAATTTTAAAGCATCTAATACTGAAAGCTAAAAGACAAAGGAAGAAACCATTTCTGATTAGAAAATTAATACTTAGATATGTAGTAAATATATAATATATTAGCTTAGACCTGAAGGATTTATGAGTGTAGTGGGGATAAGCAACATTAAATTAAAAAAGATTTTTATTGGAGTATCATTGATACACAATCTTATATTGCTTTCAAGTATACAACACAGTGGCAGTTACCCATATCATTGAATCCTCACTCCCACTGGTGCAATCATTCTACATTAACTTTAGGCTCTGCTCTCCTTGTGCTGAGTACTTAAATATCAGCAGAATTTTAAAAGTAAAATGTCTATGCATTTCAATATTTCAACTACAGTGAATTTCATTACAAACACTTTAGAGACAGACTGTCTCCATTATAACAAAAGTCATGTCGCTGGCATTATACCCATTGGAAAGCTTTAGAAACCAGCATTTTCTGAGTACAGTTCTTCATTCTAGAAATTGGTTTCAACACTACAGCTAAAGGAAATGGTAGATTTTCTAGGAGAAAAGTATCTAGAAGAAAACAAAAAGGAGATGTTAATGATGACACAGAAGAAGAAGACTCTGATGTCATTTGTTTTAGTTGTCTATTTCTATGTAACAAAGCACCTAAAATATAGGGGCTTAAAACAACAGTGGTTTATTATTTCTCACCATCTGTGGGTTCACTTACCGGTCCTTCTGCTCCAGGTAAGGTCACTCACTTGGCTGCACTCAGTGGCAGCTAAGCTGGGCAGGAATATCCAAGATGACTTCTCTCATGGGTCTGGGGATTTGAAGCTGACCATCGGCTGGGCCGTTTTGGTTATTTTTCATGGTTTCACACGGCCTCTTTCTCCACATGGTGTCTTGTCTTCCAGGGGTTCTCCACATGACCACTCTGCCCAGCAGGAGAGCATGGACTTCCTTACAGCATAGTGATGCAGTTCCCAGAGGGCAAAAGTGGACTCTACCAGTCATCTTCAAGGCTAAGCCCTGAACTCACACGCGCCTGCCATTGCATTCTGTTGGTCAAAGCAAATCACAAGGCCAGCATAGATTCAAAGGGAGAGGAAATAATTTCCATTTCTTGATGGGAGGAGTAGCCAGTGACTAGAAGGATGGGCAGAATTTCTGGTGGCTGTTTTTGGAGACAGTAGCATCATTAAAAGTAGATTTTCTGTGAAGATGCTGCTGTGGCTCTTTCTAGGGCACTAGCATACTACATACGTAGAATACTGATGTTGAAAAACAACCCTTGTGGTCTGTCCGTGCTGGGGAAAATTGCTTCTCGGTTGCCTTTGCCAGATTTTATTTGTGTTTTTGCCCTCTGTACTCATACATTATACTCATTATAATGGCAGAATCAATATAATGACAGATTCAAGACTGCACTCTATTTTCTTCATTTGGAATTATTGAGGGCCTCCTACGTGTTAGGGGAGTGCGGGGGAAACAATCATGAACAATGCAGACATCTTGCTTCCCTCATGCTTTATAGTTTGAGATCTTGATACTTTTTTAGTATTAAGATTTCTCAAGTAAGGAACTGAAAGTAAGATTTTAAACCCAAATAAAATCATTATCAACTTCTGCAGAGAACTTTGTCATGTCACATGAAAAATACTATCTAGTCATTGTCTAATGGCTTCTTTCTAAATTGAATGTGCCTAATTGAGAAGGACACTTAATCAAAAGATTTCCTGGGGAAAGAATCAGCAGGTGACAACTGTTTAATGCCATTTGTGACAATGACTTCTGCTCAAGTGACATGAGCTTGCCATCTTAGACAGGAAGATTTTTTTTCTTCTTTGGTTTATTTATCATAACCTTTGTATTATAAAGTATGCATGTGCATAAATTGTCTTTGATCCCTTGTTCCTTGTCATACAAGCTTTCTTGTGTGATTCAGGATGAAGAGTTGGTTTGTAGGTACTGGACTTCTGGGTTATGGGTATAGACTATGCTTCAAAGCACATCATTATGACAAATAAACCAAGGTACACCTGGATAAGTTTTGTGAAAGATTATTCTGGGGCTCTTCTGTTAGGAAAGATGAAATCAAATGAGTTGTGCTTTGGTTAAAACCGTTGCCTATTTTTCTGGTATGCCTGATGCCACATATGGCATGTATGATACAATTAGAGTCACGTCCCTGGTGTTATGATGTGGTCAATGACTCATGTAGCACAAATGAAGTCATTTATCAAAATGGAGATGATTTATTTGATCATTTCTTCATATCTGAACCATCATCAATGTCAATGTTTTAGACCATCCATAGTTCGCACCTGTGTTCTTAATTTATCGTTCAAATGGGAGACAAAAATGCTTAATATTGAGAATAGTATTAACAGACATTATGTTATAAATTGTAGTCTGTGTCTATAATCCCATGATGTTAAAGTTAATATAATTTTCCTAAATGCAGGTGTTCAATGAATACTTGACAATGTTAATAGGAGGATGAACAGTGGAATTTTGTTTACCCCAGATGAGAAGAGAAATCACTTTTTTCTCAATTTCTTTTTCTGTCTTTTCTTCTTATACCTTTCCTGTAAATATTGGAGTACCCTTAGCTTTTGACTTTGAACTTCTTTTCTTTCATTATTCATTTCACTTCCTGGGCACTCTTCTTTATTTATATGGGCTTTGGGACTATAAGGTGGTAACGCCCATGCACATTTACCACCAGGCCAGAGCTCTTTTTAGAACATGAAAACCTACATATCCACTGTATCCTAGACATTTCCATGTCCCTGTTGCAGAAGAATCTCACAATTAAACATGTCAAAAGTGGAGCTCATTATCTGACCCATCAAACCTTCATGTTCTCATGCCCCAATCACCATGACTGGTGCTGCCATCCACTTAGTCACACGGTCCAGGAACACGGGATTCATTCTAGATACTTCCCTCTTCTCCCCTCTTCTGTCTCATAAGTGACTAAATTCTGTTAATAATTTCTCTGTAAAATCCTCCAATAGAAGTCCCTTCCTTCCTCACAGCTGTAAAGCTACTGCTGTAGTTGGAATCTTCATCAGCTCAGCCTGGACAATTGTGGTAACATTCTAACTGGTCTTCCTGTCTTCAGTCTATATTCTGCTCTGCCCCATCTTCCCCTACTATGAGGACTTTTTAATGTAAAAACCTCATTACTTTATGGTCCTGCTTAAGAATTTAAATAGCAGTTGTCTCCAAACTTTGTAGATAATGTATCTCATCAGTAAAAGAAAAAACCATATGCTCCTAATATATGTATATTTGTCCCCTTATAAAATATCAACATATATTATGCACAAATATATTATATTATAAAAATACACTAAAAGAGAAATTAAGCAGGAGAGTAAAAGAAGTATAATTAGGCATTGTAATATCTACTTCCTACAGTCCAGCACTGGATACAACAGCACTGGTGGTGGACACATTCCACTATGTAGACCTCTCAATATTGGATAAGTCCGAAGTTTTTAATATGCTTTACATGGTCTGGGGTCTCTCTGTTCCTCCAGCCATCAGCCTTCATACCCAGTTAGCATATTCCGCTTTAGTCCTGTTGAGCCACTGCTGCTCCCCGATTGCACCATGATGTCGCACGCCTCTGTTTCTTTGCTCCTCTGCTTCCCAGCAGGGTGCACCCTCCCCAGTCTTATCTATTGGGTGACCATTTATTGAATGTTCAAGGCACAGCTCATAGAGATTTTTGCCAACAGTACTCTATACAAAACATCTGTAAGAACACCCACATAACCTAACTGCACTGGATTGTATTGGTACCTGGCCACTGCTGCTTGACCTTACACTGGGTTGTAACAGAGCCCATTCCTCCCCCTACACCACCCTGCCTTTAAATCTTGGTATGCTTATCACCTAAAAAAAGTCTCAGAAAATGGTAGATGCATTATAAATACTTGTGGAATGAATGAATACATTTATGACAAGTTTATGTTAAACCAGAAGATAAATTCAAGCCTTAGAATAACAAAGCTACCAATCAATGCAGATCAGTTATGTCTACACAGTTGTTATGTATTTTGTTTTATTTAATATTGTTATATAGTTGACTTATACTATTAGTATTAATTTCAGGTGTACAAAATAGTGATTTGACAGTTATATACATTATGAGGTGCTCACCACAATAACTGTAGCTACCATCTCTCACCAAAGCTATTGCAATGTTATTGAATATATTCTGTATGCTGTATGTTACTTATTTTATAGCTGACAGTTTATACCTCTTGATCCCCTTCACCTATTTCACACATCCCTTCCCCTCCCTTACCTCTCCCACCACCAGTTTGTCCTCTGTGTTTATGAGTCTATTTCTATTTTTTTGTTGCTGATGTGGTAGTTGTTGTTTGTTCATTCATTTGCATTGTTTTTTATTCTACATATAATTGAAATCATATGTCTTTCACTTCTCTTTGTCTGTCTAATTTATTTCACTTAGCATAATACCCTCTAGGCCCATCCATGTTGTTTTAAGTGGCAAGATTTCATCCATTTTTATGGCAGAGTAATATTCTATTGTGTATATAAACACATCTTCACCCATTCAACTATCAATGGACATTTAGGTTGCTTCCATATCTTGGCTGTCATAAATAATGCTGCAATAAACATAGGGTTGCATGTATCTTTTCAAACTAGTGTTTTCATTTTCTTTGGGTAAATACCCAGAAGTGGAACTGCTGGATCCTATGGGATTTCTATTTTTAATTTTTTGAGGAAGTGCCGTACTGTTTCCAAAGTGGTTGTACCAGTTTACACTTCCATCAGCAGTTTATGAGGGTTCCTTTTTCTCCATATCCTCTCCAAAACTTGTTATTTCTTGTCTTTTTGATACTGACACTGTCCTTTTTGATACTGTCTTTTAACTATTCTGACAGGTGTGATCATTGTGATTTTGATTTGCATTTCCCTCCTTATTAGTTATGTGGAGCATCTTTTCATGTGCCTGTTGGCCATCTGTATGTTTTCTTCAGAAAAATGTCTATTCAGGTCTCAGCCCATTTTTAAGTCAAATTATTTGGGGTTGTTTTGGTGTTAAGTTGTATGAGTTCTTTATATATTTTGGATATTAGCCCCTTATCAGACATGTAATTTCTATCATAGCAAATACTATCATTCAGAGCTTGCCTTTTCATTTTGTTTCTTTCACTGTGTAAAAAAGCCTTTTAGTTTGATATAGTCTCCCTTGTTTATTTTTGCTTTTATTTCCTCTGCTTGGAGAGATGCACAGAAAAATATTGCTAGTGGTGATGTCCAAGAATTTACTGCCTATTTTCTTTTAGGAGTTTTATGGTTTCAGGTCTTACATTTAGGTCTTTAATCCATTTTGAGTTTGCTTTGTGCCTGGTGTAGGAAAGTGGGCCAGTTTCATTGTTTTGCATGTAGGTGTTCAGTTTTCCCAGCACCACTTATTGAAGAGGCTGTCTTTTTCCAATGTTATATTCTTGACTCTGTTGTAGATTAATTAACCATATAAACCAGAGCTTATTTCTGCCCTGTCTATTCTGTTCCATTGATCCATGTGTCTATTTTTTGTGCCAGCACCCCACATTGATTATTGTAGTTTGTAGTATAGTTTGAAATCTGGGATTGTGATTCTTCCATCTTTGCTCTTCTTTCTGAAAATTGCTTTCATTATTTGGGATCCTTTAGGTCCCATACATACTTCAGGATTATTTGTTCTAGTTCTGTGAAAAATACTATTGGTATTTTGATAGGGATTGCATTGTATCTGTAGATTGCTTTGGTTAGTAAGGATATTTTAACAATATTAATTATTCCAAATCATGAACACAGTATGTATTTCCTTTTATTTGTGTCATCTTCAGTTTCTTCCACTGTTGTCTAACAGTTTTCAACATACATGTCTTTCATCTCCTGGTTAAATTTTATTCTATTCTTTTTGATGTAATGGTAAATAGGATTGCTTTCTAAATTTCTCTGTCAGGTAGTTTATTATTAGTGTATAGCTATGCAAGATTTCTGTATATTGATTTTGTATCCTGAAACTTTACTGAATTTATTATTTCTAATAGTTTTTGTGTAATCTTTAGTGTCTTTTATATTTAGTATAGTGTCATGTGCAAGTAGTGACAGTTTTACTTCTTCCTTACTAATTTGGATGCCTTTTATTACTTTTTTCTTGCCTGGTTGCTATAGGTAGGAATTCCATTAATAATTTGAGTAAAAGTGATTTTTTTATTGATCTTGAGGAAAAACTTTCTGTTTTTCATCATTGTGTAAAATGATACTATGTTGTGGCATGTTCCATCTATACAGTGTGTTGAGAGTTTTTATGAATGGATGTTGAATTTTTTCAAATGATTTTCTGCACCTATTGACATGATCATGATTTTTATACTACATTTTGTTACTTTTGAGTCATGTTGGTTGATTTATGGATATTAAACCATCCTTGCATCCCTGGAATAAATCCCACTTGATTGTGGTGGTTGATCCTTTTCATGTATTTTGAGTTTAGTTAGGTAATAAGTTGCTGATTTTTGCAACTATTTTCATTTGGGATATTCATATGTAATTATCATTTTTGTAGCATCTTTCTGGTTTTGGTAACAGGGTAATGCTGGCCTTGTTAAATGAATTTGGAAGCATTCCTTCTCTTCAATTTTTTGGAATAGCTTGAGAAAGATAGGTAGTAACTTTTCTTTAAATATTTGGTAAAATTCATGTATGAAGCCTTGGGTCCTGGACTTTTGTTTGTTGGGATATTTTTGAACCAATTCAATTTACTGGTAATCAGTCTGTTCAGATTACCTTCTTTTTCCTGATTCACTCTTAGAGGATTGTATGTTTCTAGGAATTTTTCCATTTCTTCCAGTTTGTCCAATTTGTTGTTTCATAGCAGTCTCTTAAAATCCTTTGTATTCCTGTGGTGTCAGTTTTAATTTCCCATTCATTTCTGTGTTTCTTTGAGTCCTCTCTTCTTTTTGCCTCTTGATGCCTGTGGCTAAAGATTTATCACTTTTAATTATCTTTTCAAAGAATCAACTCTTAGTTTCATTGATCTTTTTCATTGTTTAGCCTCAAATTTATTTCTGCTCTGATTTTTATTATTTTCTGGTTTCTACTAACTTTGGGCTTTGTTGTCCTTCTTTTCTACTTCCTTTAGGTATAAGTTTAGATTGTTTATTTAAGATTATTATGGTTTCTTGAGGTAGGCCTGTGTTGCTATAAACCTCCACCTTGGAACTGTTTTTTCTGTGTTTCAAAGATTTTGAACCATTGTGTTTCCATTCTCATTTATCTCCAGCTATTTTTTAATTTCCTCTTTGATTTCTTCATTGACCCATTGTTTGGTAGCATGTTGTTTAAATTTCATTTGTTTGTGTGTTTTCCCAGTTTTTTTTCTTGTAATTGATTTCTAGATTCATACTGTTGTCTGAAGAGATACTTGATATGATTTCAATTTTCTTAAATTACTGATCCTTATGGTGTGGCCTACCATGTCATCTATCCTAGAGAATGTTCCATGTGCACTTGAAAAATATGTGTTTTCTGTTGTTCTGAGATGGAATATTCTGTATATCTGTTAAGTCCATTTGATCTAATGTATCATTCAAAACCATTGTTTCTTTATTGATTTTCTGTCTGGATGATCTATGTATTGATGTAATTGAGGTGCTAAAGTCCCTTACTCTTATTGTATAACTGCCAATTTCCTCCATTTTGTTAATATTTGCTTTGTATTTGTGTGCCCTTGTTGAGTGCATAGTAGTTATTATTGCTATATCCTCTTGTGAGATTAACTCCTTTTTTATGTAGTGCCCTTCTTTATCTCTGGCTATAGTCTTTGTTTTAATGTCTATTTGTCTGATATAAGAATGCTAGCCCAGATTTCATTTTTTTTGCTTCCATTGGAAGTATCTTTTGGGATGGAATATTTTTTTCCAAGCCCTTCATTTGCAGTCTGTATGTGTATTTAGTCTGAAGTGATTCTCCTGTAGTCAGCATAGAGATGGATCTTGGTTGTTGTTTTTTTGCTTGTTCTTCCCAATCAGTCACCCTATGTCTTCTGATTGGAGCAATTAGGCCATTTACATTTAAAGTAGTTTTGATAGGTATGTACTTATTGTCATTTTGTTAATTATTTCTTGGTTGTTTTTGTAGTTCTCTGTTCTTTTTTCTCTCTTACTCTCTTCCCCATGATTTGATGATTTTCTTTAGTGTTACACCTGGATTAACTTCTCTATTTTTTTGCATGTCTTTTGGCATGTGGTTTGTTGCCATGAGGTTCATATATAACATGTAACATCCTATGTATAGCAGTCTATTTTAAGTTGATGGTCACTTAAGTTTGAATACATTCTAAAAGCATTGTATTTTTACTCCCCCTTATATGTTTTATATATATAATATTATATTTTACATCTTTTTATTTTGTGTATCCCTTGACTAATTTTTATAGATACGATTTATTTTACTACTTTTTATGTTCATGATCATGTTAGTTTTTTTAATTTTGCTATTATTAATATACAATTACATGAGCAACATTATGGTTACTAGACTCCCCCTATTATAAAGTCCCCACCACATACCCCCATTGCAGTCACTGTCCGTCAGCATAGAAGGATGTTATAGAATCACTACTTGTCTTCTCTGTGCTATACTGCCTTCCTCGTATCACCCTATCCCACTCCACACCTGCTGCATTATATGTGCTAATTTTAATAGTCCTTTTTCCCCCTTATCCCTCCCTTCCCACCCATCTTACCCAGTCACTTTCCCATTGGTAACTGTCAGTCCATTCTTGGGTTCTGTGAACCTGCTGCTGTTTTCTTGCTTCAGTTTTTTCTTTGTTCTTATACTCCACATATAAGTGAAATCATTTGGTACTTGTCTTTCTCTGCCTGGCTTGTTTCACTGAGCATAATATCCTCTAGCTCCATCCATGTTGCTGCAAATGGTAGAATTTGTTTTCTTCTTATGACTGAATAATATTCCATTGTGTATATATACCACATCTTCTTTATCTGTTCATCTACTGATGGACACTTCGGTGGCTTAATAGTGCTGCGATAAACATAGGGGTGCATATGTCTTTTTCAAACTGGGCTGTTGCATTCTTAGGGTAAATTCCTAGGAGTGGAATTCCTGGGTCACATGGTATTTCTATTTTGAGTTTTTTGAGGAACGTCCATACTGCTTTCCACAGTGGTTGAACTAAGTTACATTCCCACCAGCAGTGTAGGAGGGTTCCCCTTCCTCCACATCCTCACCAACATTTGTTTTTGTTTGTCTTTTGGATGGCAGCCATCCTAACTGGTGTGAGGTGATATCTCATTGTGGTTTTAATTTGCAATTCTCTGATGACTAGTGATGTGGAGCATCTTTTCATGTGCCTGTTGGCCATCTGAATTTCTTCTTTGGAGAAGTGTCTGTTTAGCTCCTCTACCCATTTTTTAATTGACTTATTTGCTTTCTGTTTGTTGAGGTGTATGAGCTCTTTACATAATTTGGATGTCAACCCCTTATCAGACATGTCATTTGTGAATATATTCTCCCATACTGCAGGATATCTTTTTGTTCTACTGATGGTATCCCTGGCTGTACAGAAGCTTTTTAGTTTGATATAGTCCCATTCATTCATGTTTGCTTTTGTTTCCCTTGCCAGGGGAGACATGCTCATGAAGAAGTTGCTCATATTTATGTCTAAGAGATTTTTACCTATGTTTTTTTCTAAGAGTTTTATGGTTTCATGACTTACATTCAGGTCTTTGATCCACCTTGAGTTTACCTTTGTGTATGGGGCTAGACAGTAGTCCAGTTTCATTCTCTTACATGTAGCTGTCCAGGTTTTCCAACACCAGCTGCTGAAGGGGCTGTCATCTCCCCATTGTATATCCAAGCTCCTTTACCAAATATTAATTGACTGTATATGTTCGGGTTAATGTTTGGATTTTCTATTCTGTTCCACTGGTCTGTGGGTCTGTTTCTGTGCCAATACCAAATTGTCTTGATTACTGTGGCTTTGTAGTAGAGCTTGAAGTCAGGGAGTGTAATTCCCCCTGTTTTATTCCTCCTTCTCAGGATTGCTTTGGCTATTCGGGGTCTTTTGTGGGTCCATATGAATTTTAGAATTATTTGTTCCAGTTCATTGAAGAAAGCTGTTGGTATTTTGATAGGGATTGTGTTGAATCTGTAGATTGCTTTAGGTAGCATAGCCATTTTGACAATATTTATTCTTCCTAGCCAAGAGCATGGAATGCACTTCCATTTGTTAATGTCCTCTTTAATTTCTCTTAAGAGTATCTTGTAGTTTTCAGGGTATAGGTCTTTTACTTCCTTGGTTAGGTTTATTTCTAGGTATTTTATTCTTTTTGATGTGACTATGAATGGAATTGTTTTCCTGATTTCTCTCTCTGCTAGTTCATTTTTAGTGTATAGGAATGCAACAGATTTCTGTATGTTAATTTTGTATCCTGCAACTTTTCTGAATTCAGGTATTAGATCTAATAGTTTTGGAGTGGATTCTTTAGGGATTTTTATGTACAACATCATGTCATCTGCAAACAAGAACAGTTTGAGTTCTTCCTTGCCAATCTGGATGCCTTTTGTTTCTTTGTGTTGTCTGATTGCTGTGGCTAGGACCTCCTGTACTATGTTAAATAAAAGTGGAGAGAGTGGGCATCCTTGTCTTGTTCCCGATCTTAAAGGAAAAGCTTTCAGCTTCTCACTGTTAAGTATAATGATGGCTGTGGGTTTGTCATATATGGCCTTTATTATGTTGAGGTACTTGCCCTCTATGCCCATTTTGTTGAGAGTTTTTATTATGAATGGATGTTGAATTTTGTCTAATGCTTTTTCAGCATCTATGGAGATGATCATGTTAGTTTCAAAGTGTTTGGAGATTTTCCTATTATCTTTCTGTTATTGATTTAGTTTGATTTCATCCTGGATGGAAAATACATATGTATGACTTCAATTATTTTAAATTTGTTGAGGCTTATTATGAGACTATATTATGGTCAATTTTGGTATATATTTCATGGGTGCTTAAAAAGAATGTGTTTTCTACTGTTAAGGGGATTGTTCCTCAAATGGCAGTTAGGTTCTATTGGTTGATGCTGGTGTTGAATATTTCTGTATCTTTGCTATTTCTTTTGTCTAGTTGCTCTATATATTGTTAATGGAGGGTGGATTAATGTTTACAGCTATGAATATGGATTTGTGTACTGTTTTCAATTCTATCAACTTTGTGGCACATATTTTGCAGATGTGTATTAGGTGAGTGTGCCTTTAGGATTGCTGTATCTTCTTAGTAAATTGACCCTTTTATCTTTATGTAAGTCTGTCCCAGTGTCTGAGATGTTTTTTGCTCTGAAGTCCATAGTTCTATCTGATATTAGTATAGCCACTCCCTCTTTCTTTTAATTAGTGTTTACACATTCAGCATGCCTATATTGTTACACTTGAAGGACTTTCTTATAGATGGTATATAATAGAGTCTAATTTTTTAAGTCACTCTGTCAATTTCTATCTTTTAATGGGTATATTTAGATGACTTACATTTTGCATAATTATTTATATTTAATCTAAAATGGCTTATCCTAAGAGACCTTGGCCTTCCAAGTTATGTTTCTTAAAACGCTAGAAAGAAAAACTGAATAAATTATTTTAGTGTATTGATAATTTAACTTATTTGGCTCAATTAAAAAATCATTACCACAGAAGCTAGTAGGTTGTAATGAAAGTTCTAGCTTATTATATTTGGATTGTGAGCAAACATATGAAATAGTCAGTCTTCTCTTTTGCTGTCTAACAAATGTAAATATAAAACTTGAGTCTCAAACCTACAGTGATAACTTATGTGCAGTCAACAGCAATCCATATGGCCTGTTCTGGACTCGTTATGCTCTGATGAGTTCCAGCATCATAGGCTGCCCCAGACTTGCAAAGTAAAAGCTAGGAAAAGAGGTAGATAGAGGATCTTAGATTCTAAACTCCTTTGAGGCACGGGTGTGTCTTCTTTGCTTACCACTTTACATTTAAAGCATAGTATATGTGGCCCATAGAAGACATTTGATTCATATTTGCTGAATAAGTGAAGAAATAAAGTAGAGAACTAATTTATTAGCCCTCAGCTCAAGTACTGTCCTTAACTGTTAAGATATCCTTCTTGCATCTTCTCTGTCCATATCTAAGGCATAGCTCCAAGTCCAATTCCTTCACAACATTTTCTGAATCTTCTCCCAACTGGAAATAGTCTTTCCCTTTCCTGGAATCTTACAGTCCTTTTTAATACCATTCGTTGCTTTTTTACTTCTTGTTGGAGATATTTATTCACATGTTTTATTATGACCCTGTAGCTCTCTTTTTTTCCTTGAAAGGGATATCTATGTCTCTTTACTATTGCCACAACAACCCTTGATACCATGTTTTGTACTGACCAGAGGCTTTTGTTGAATGTCTACTGCAGAAAAGCATGACTGCATGAGACGGTTGTCGCTACATCTGGGAGTTGTTCCATGATGATGGCAAAGGACTGGCAAGGTTAGAGGATGACCCTTCAGGTTGCACTGCACAGGGACAGAGCAGCAGGAGAACACCTGGAACACAAGCTTGTGTATGGTACCACAATGACTATTTTTTTTTTCAGAACTGTACTGTGATTTAAACTTTGGAAAATGACAATCAGTATCTTCTGAATAAAAAGTTAACTGTTGTTTTAACTTTGTCAGTAGGACTGATTTGCTGTGTAATTCAGTAGTGAAACTAGGGGAATCTATTCCAAAGGCAAAAGAGTAAGAACTGAAAAGCAACAAAAAGTGTAGACACAGAGTATAGATCAAAATCAAAATCTTGATTTAAAAACATTCCTATCTCAAAAAGTACCCAGATAAGAACTACTTGGTCTCTCTAACATAATAATTATTGTATGTTTACTCTTTTTACTTTTAATTTTTAAAGTGTCACTTTGTTGAATGTTATTTTTTAAAGGTGTCTCACAGACACTTTAAAAACAGAAAAAAAATACTAAAGATGAATCTAAAATGCTTTAGAAGAAAGTGCTGTGTTGAGAAACCTTTACCACAAGAAAGAGCTTTCACAGGTACTGAAGACCAATAGGAGTGTATTTATTATACTCCAGCAGCCTAGGGCCAGGACCTTTATATTATCTGAGCTCTTACATTTAAAAAAGGTGGTGGAGGGAATTGAAATGACTCTAGACATATGTTTAGGAATTAGTCAGGTGATGAAACAGACTGTCAAGCAGAGGAAATGAGGAGACTGAATCCACATAGCTGATAGAGTATGATGTATAGAGAGATCTTAGGCTGATGTAAAAGGCAGGGAAATAATAAGAAACAAGGCCAGAGATATTCAGAGCCTTAGATATTGTGCCTAAAGAGTTTGGAATTCATTGTTTATGTGGATAAACTATTAAAGGTATTTCCCATTTATCCATTCATAACTATTTATTGTGCTAGGCACTATTCTAGGCATTGGGGAGATAGCAGTGAGCAACAAGACACAGTGCCTTCCCTTAAGGGACTACTCCACTAAGGAGTATGGAGAAATGGATAGGAAATTAAAACATAATACATACTTTATCTTTGTCTTCAGTAGAGAGGCTTGTCACCTTTTAAGGGGTTATTATTATTTTAGTTGTCTCACTCGGTACAGTTTGGAGATGGGTACAGGCTGGTTGAAACGTGAGATGCTTACCTTATTTAGGTAAAGTACCTGGTGCTATGTAACAGATACTTATGTCCTAAATCCTAGGCCACTTCCTACTTGTTGGAAAGGAGACTGGCAGATGTTTAAAAAAAATTAGTAGGAATTAGTCATTGAGGTAACCCAGGAAATCCATACACATTTCTTTTGTGTTTGTCTACTGTTTTAAAAGAGAAATATGAGAGAAAGTTGAAAGTTATTTAAAGTAATTAGTGTAGAATAATTTCTCAAATATTTATCTAATTATGAACTGGGAATACTTGGTTATTTTTTCTTCAATTTCCCCACTGCATTCTATATATAAACCTCTGTTTATTTACTACAGTACTGTAATCTTCTGACTGCACATCCCAGGACTGGAGAACTGAGCACTTGAGGACCCTAAGCAGGGAACATGGAACATAAAAGAGGTATTTTTCTCAAAATATCATCCTAAGACCACCTGAGACATTTGAAAAATGCAGATGCATGGGGCCCTGCTCCAGACTCACAGAATCAGATTTTATTACTAGTTGGGAATTTTCATTTTAAATACAGTTGTCAAAGGATTCTTATGAACACTAAAGAATGATAACTGCTTAGTAGACTCAATAAAATCTTGGTTGTTGAACTGACATTCAAGAACTTACTCTTTTTGAGTGAAGAAGGTATCTCCTTAAACATTCAGGTTTAGCTAAAATTATATTTGACCTTAAAAATCTCCACCATCTATTTTTATTCTTTTCAGGTATTTGTAACCATTATCCTCAATGTCAGAAACACAAGCAGGAAGAAGCTATAAATATCAATACAGAGAAATGTGTTTAGAAAAACATCTGTGAAACTCTTATCTCAGTATATTGTTTCAGTACATGTGTGGGAAAATCCCACACTAACCCCTGTCAGGCAACTGAAAATCATCTCTTTGGCAACTTCTATACCTGAAATATAAAAAATGGGCTGAGTAAAGATGACCAGATGTTGAGAGACCACCATGTAGCACACACCTTATAATTATGATTTTTTTCAACAACCATGTAAACAGATACTTTTATTTCCATTTAATGGAGAAGAAATTGAGACTTTGAGAAGTTAAGCTTTTATTCCTTTTTGTTAAATAAGTTGTCATTGTTTACCTTTCCTTTTTTTCCCTCTTTGCCTGTTTAAAAGAATATCAGCAACAATGAAAACAAAAGCTAACAAAAAATTTTTGCCTCTGTAGGTAGGATCTGTTGTTTAGTAGCTAATTTTTTTTTCCTTTTTTTGGAGTTGCTATTTTTTTAAATCTTTTTTTAATTATTTATTTTGGTATCATTAATTTACAATTACATATGCAATATTATGGTGATTAAACTACCCCCTTCATCAGGTCCCCCCCACCAACCCCATTACAGTCACTGTCCATCAGCATAGTGAGATGCTATAGAATCACTACTTGTCTTCTCTGAGTTGTACAGACCTCCCCATGCCCCCCCAACATTACATCTGCTAATCGTAGTGCCCCTTTTTCCCCCTTGTCACTCCCTTCCCACCCATCCCTTTGGTAACTGTTAGTCCATTCTTGGGTTCTGTGTCTGCTGCTGTTTTTTTTCTTTCAGTTTTTTTTTCTTGCTCTTATGCTCCGTATATGAGTGAAATCATTTGATACTTGCCTTTTTCCACTTGGCTTATTTCACTGAGCATAATACCCTCTAGCTCCATCCATGTTGTTGCAAATGGTAGGATTTGTTTCTTTCTTATGGCTGAATAGTATTCCATTGTGTATATGTACCACTTCTTCTTTATCCATTCATCTACTGATGGACACTTAGGTTGCTTTGCTTCCAATTCTTGACTATTGTAAATAGTGCGGTGATAAACGTAGGGGTGCATCTGTCTTTTTGAAACTGGGCTGCTGCATTCTTAGGGTAAATTCCTAGGAGTGGGATTCCTGGGTCAAATGGTACTTCTATTTTGAGTTTTTTTGAGGAACCTCCATACTGCTTTCCACAATGGTTGAACTAATTTGCACTCCCACCAGCAGTGTAGGAGGGTTCCCCTTTCTCCACATCCTTGCCAACATTTGTTGTTGTTTGTGTTTTGGATGTTGGCCATCCTTACTGGTGTGAGGTCATATCTCACTGTGGTTTTAATTTGCATTTCTCTGATGATTAGCAATGTGGAGCATCTTCTCATGTGCCTGTTGGCCATCTGAATTTCTTCTTTGGAGAAGTGTCTATTCATGTCCTCTGCCCATTTCTTAATTGGATTATTTGCATTTTGTTTGTTGAGGTGCGTGAGTTCTTTATATATTTTGGATGTCAACCCCTTATCGGATATGTCATTTTGAATATATTCTCCCATAGTGCAGGATGTCTTTTTGTTCTATTGATGGTGTCCTTTGCTGTACAGAAACTTGTCAGCTTTATATAGTCCCACTTGTTCATTTTTGCTTTTGTGTCCCTTGCCGGGGGAGATATGTTCATGAAAAGTCACTCATGTTTATGTTGAAGACATTTTTCCTGTTTTTTTCTAAGAGTTTTATGATTTCATGACTTACATTCAGGTCTTTGATCAATTTTGAGTTTACTTTTGTGTGTGGGGTTAGACAGTAGTCTAGTTTCATTCTCTTACATGTAGTTGTCCAGTTTTGCCAACACCAGCTGCTGAAGAGGCTGTCATCTCCCCATTGTATATCCAAGGCTCCTTTTTCATATATTAATTGACTGTATATGTTTGGGTTAATGTTTGGATTTTCTATTCTGTTCCACTGGTCTGTGGGTCTGTTTTTGTGCCAATACCAAATTGTCTTGATTCCTGTGGCTTTGTAGTAGAGCTTAAAGTCAGGGAGCCTAATTCCCCCTGTTTTATTCCTCCTTCTCAGGATTGCTTTGGCTATTCAGGGTCTTTTGCGGTTCCATATGAATTTTAGAATTATTTGTTCCAGTTCATTGAAGAAAGCTGTTGGTATTTTGATAGGGATTGCATTGAATCTGTAGATTGTTTTAGGTAGTATAGCCATTTTGACAATATTTATTCTTCATAGCCAAGAGCATGGGACTCATTTCCATTTGTTAGTGTCCTCTTTAATTTCCCTTAGTAGTGTCTTATAGTTTTCAGGGTATAGGTCTTTCATTTCCTTCGTTAGGTTTATTCCTAGGTATTTTATTCTTTTTAATGCAATTGTGAATGGAATTATTTCCCTGATTTCTCTTTCTGGTAGCTCATCGTTAGTGTATAAGAAAGAAACAAATTTCTGTGTGTTAATTTTGTATCCTGCAACTTTGCTATATTCAGATAATAGTGCTAGTAGTTTTGGTGTGGAGTCTTTAGGGTTTTTTATGTACAATATCATGTCATCAGCAAAGAGTAACAATTTGACTTCTTCTTTACCAATCAGGATGCCTTGTATTTCTTTGTTTTGTCTGATTGCCATGGCTAGGACCTCCAGTACTATGTTGAATAACAGTGGAGAGAGTGGGCATCCCTGTCTTGTTCCTGATCTTAGATGAAAATCTTTCAGCTTCTCGCTGTTAAGTATGATGTTAGCTGTGGGTTTGTCATATATGGCCTTTATGATGTTGAGGTACTGTCCATCTATACCCATTTCGTTGAGAGTTTTTATCATGAATGGATGTTGAATTTTGTCAAATGCTTTTTCCACATCTATGGAGATGATCATGTGGTTTTTGTTCTTCTTTTTGTTGATGTGGTGGATGATGTTGATGGATTTTCGAATGTTGAACCATCCTTGCATTCCTGAGCTGAATCCCACTTGATCATGGTGTATGATCCTATTGATGTATTTTTGAATTCAGTTTGCTAATATTTTGTTGAGTATTTTTGCATCTACGTTCATCAGGGATATAGGTCTGTAGTTTTCTTTTTTGGTGAGGTCTTTGCCCAGTTTTGATATTTGAGTGATGCTGGCTTCATAGAATGAGTTTGGAAGTATTCCCTCCTCTTCAATTTTTTGGAAAACTTTAAGGAGAATGGATATTATTTCTTCTCTATATGTCTGGTAGAATTCAGAGGTGAATCCATCTGGCCCGGTGGTGTTGTCTTGGGTAGTTTTTTGATTACCGATTCAATTTCATTGTTAGTGACTGGTCTGTTTAGTTTTTCTGTTTATTCCTTGGTCAGTCTTGGAAGGTTGTATTTTTCTAAGAAGTTGTCCATTTCTTCTAGGTTTTCCAGCTTGTTAACATATAGATTCTCATAGTATTCTCTTATAATTCTTTGTATTTCTGTGGGGTCCGTCCTGATTTTTCCTTTCTCATTTCTGATTCTGTTTATGTGTGTAGATTCTCTTTTTCTCTTAATGAGTCTGGCTAGGGATTTATCAATTTTGTTTATTTTTTCAAAGAACCAGCTCTTGGTTTCATTGATTTTTTTCTGATGTTTTATTCTTCTCAATTTTATTTATTTCTTCTCTGATCTTTATTATGTCCCTCCTTCTGGTGACTTTGGGCCTCATTTTTTCCTCTTTTTCCAATTTCAGTAATTGTGTCTTTAGACAATTCGTTTGGGATTGTTCTTCCTTCTTTAGATAGGCCTGGATTGCAGTATACTTTCCTCTTAGAACTGCCTTTGCTGTGTCTCACAGAAGTTGTGGCTTTGTGTTATTGTTGTCGTTAGTCTCCATCTATTCTTTGATCTCTGTTTTACTTTGGTTATTGACCCATTGATTATTTAGGAGAATGTTGTTAAGTCTTCATGTATTTGTGAGCCTTTTTGTTTTCTTTCTAAAATTTATTTCTAGTTTTATATGTTTGTCTTCTTAGAAGTTGGTTGGTAGAATTTCAATACTTTTGACTTTACTGAGGTTCTTTTGGTAGCCTAGTATGTGGTCTATTCTGGAAAATGTTCCATGTGCACTTGAGAAGAATGTGTAACCTGTTGCTTTTGGGTGTAGAGTTCTGTAGATGTCTGTTAGGTCCATCTAGTGCCTCTGTGTCTTTATTTATTTTCTGTCTTGTTGATCTGTCCTTTGGAGTAAGTGGTGTGTTGAAGTCTCCGAAAATGAATGCATTGCTTTCTATTTCCTCCTTTAATTCTGTTAGTATTTGTTTCACACATGTTGGCGCTCCTGTGTTGGGTGCATATATATTTAAAATGGTTATATCCTCTTGTTGGACTGACCCCTTTATCATTATGTAATGTCCTTCTTTATCTCTTGCTACTTTCTTCGTTTTGATGTCTATTTTGTCTGATAGAAGTACTGCAACACATGCTGTTTTCTCCTTGTTATTTGCATGAAATATCTTTTTCCATCCCTTCACCTTTAGTCTGTGTATATCTTTGGGTTTGAGGTGAGTCTCTTGTAAGAGCATATAGATGGGTCTTGCTTTTTTATCCATTCTATTACTCTGTGTCTTTTGATTGGTGCATTCAGTCCATTTACATTTAGGGTGATTATCGATAGATATATACTTATTGCCATTGCTGGCTTTAGATTCGTGGTTACCAAAGGTTCAAGGGTAGCTTCTTTACTATCTAACAGTCTAACTTAACTTTCTTGTTAAGTTATTGTAAACACCGTCTGATGTTTCTTTATTTCTCTCCCTTCTTATTTTTCCTCCTCCATTCTTTATATACTAGGTGTTTTATTCTCTGACTTTAGTTAGTATTTGCATGGTCTGCTTTCTTTGCTATGATTTTATTTTCTCTGGTGACATCTTTTTTAGCCTTAGGAGTGCTTCCCTCTAGAGCAGTCCCTTTAAGATATCCTGTAGAGGTGTTTTATGGGAGGCAAACTCTCTCAACTTTCACTTCTCTGGAAATTGTTTAATCCCTCCATCATATTTAAATGATAATCGTGCTGGATTCAATATTCTTGGTTCGAGGCCCTTCTATTTCATTAGGTTAAGTATATCATGCCATTCTCTTCTGGCCTGTAAGGTTTCTGTTGAGAAGTCTGATGATAATCTGATGTGTTTCCCTTTGTAGGTGATCTTTTTTCTCTCTCTAGCTGCCTTTAATATTCTGTCCTTATCTTTGATCTTTGCCATTTTAATTATTATGTGTCTTGGTGTTTTCTTCCTTGCATCCCTTGTGTTGGGAGGTCTGTGGTCTTCCCTGGTCTGAGAAACTATTTCCTTTCCCAGCTTGGGGAAGTTCTCAGCAATTATTTCTTCAAAGACATTTTCTCTCCCTTTTTCTCTCTCTTCTTCTGGTACTCCTATAATGCAAATATTGTTCCGTTTGGGTTGGTCACAGAGTTCTCTTAATATTCTTTCACTCCTAGAGATCCTTTTATCTCTCTCTGCTTCAGCTTCTCTGTATTCCTGTTTTCTGATTTCTATTCCATTAACAGTCTCTTGCATCTCGTCCAGTCTGCTGCTAAGCCCGTAATTGGCTTGTCTCATTTCTGCATTGTCTTTCCTCCCTTAGCTCTTGCATATTTCTCTGTGGATCCATCAGTACGGTTATGACTTTTATTCTGAGTTCTTTTTCACGAAGATTGTGCACGTCCATCTCATCAGGCTTCCTCTCTGGGGTTGTCTGGCTAAGCTTTGTTTGTGCCATATTCCTCTGTCTTTTCATGGCAATAGAAGTAGTCGCTGCTTGGCGCCACGTGTCTCAGCTGGGCTTTAAGACTTTTAAAAAGAAAAAAAAAATGCCCGCCAGGAGTAGATTCTGTGAGGTTGCTCTAGGTGGCGCTGCTGCTCCACTGTTCCGTTCCGCCGGACCCTGAGTGATGCCGGCAAGGGGGGAATGAATGGTGGGCTGCTAATCTCTGTTGGAAGCCTCGGCACAGCTGCTTTGCCTGACCACCTGCCAAGGGGTCCAAAATTCCCCAAGCCTCCCAGCCTGCTGGGCTGAGCTTGCTGGGACGATTTTGTTCTGTTGCTGAGCCCTTGTCTCCTTAAGACTTTTAAAAAAAAGCACCTGTCTTTTCTTTTGTCCTGGGGAGCCGGCTGAGACGACCCACTCGTGTTCTGCATCTCAGATCCTGCCGTTCTGTCTCTCTAATCTCCGATACAGCACAAGATGTGTGTCAGTGCTCCCGGCGCAGATCGCCAGGGCTGGTTATTTGGCGGGACTGTACCTCCACTCCCTCCCCGCTCTGAATCCTTTCCTCTTGCCGGTGCACTGGGTGGGGGAGCGCTCGCGTCCCGCCGGGTTGCAGCCCCATATCCTACCCACTTCGTGAGGCACTGAGTCCCTGCAGGTGCAGCTCTGGCCTGGCTGTTGTACTGTATCTTCTGGTCTCTCTTTTAGGAATTGTTGTATTTTCATAAATATATATGGTTTTGGGAGGAGATTTCCACCGCTCTGCTCATGCCGCCGTGTTCCCAGACATCCTTTAAGTAGCTAATTTGATGCTAACATTTTCTGGTATAATTCTGCCGTACCCTAATTTTATGAGTAATTTTTCATCTTTCACAACAGAAGACAATAGGGGGGAATCATAGTTTCCAATGAACACTCCAGGATTTTTATGTCTAATTTTGGATTACACTCAGTAGTTGTACTTCAAGCATCTGTGTATATTGAAAAACATGGAATGCTTCTCTAAGATGCTTCTATAAGATGGGAAACTGGGGAGAGTCGGATCTGATTCCAGATTCATGACCTAAGACCCAGAGACAGCGAGTAGAAGCTAGTGAGTATGTATTCTTCTCTCAGCTGAGAGCGCAAGCTCAGGGTTAGTGTCAGGCTACCACACTTTGTTATGCTTCAGTAAGAGATGTTTGTGTTCAACGAGCCTGTTAGAAAATCAGCTGAGCAGCTTCATTCCCTTCATAAACATATTCCCCAATATGTTAGTTCTTTATGTAACATTGTTTGATATAATACAAAGAGGAATTTAATATAATAACCTGATAGGAAGAACCGTGGAACTTTCTCCATACTCTGATCCTCGCTGTTTGGGGAATATGGGAAGATTATCATTCTCTGAATTTGTTTCTCAAACTGTAAAATATGAGCAGTTGACTGGATAATTTCTAAGGTCCCTTTTGTCAGACTTTCTTTAGTGATTGTTTATATATGTCTGTAACAAATACAAAAATCTATATGTGAAATATAGAAATAAATATAGAAAAAATATAGAAATCTATATGTGAAAATCTCTATCTTTTCTCTTAATCCCAACTCAACTCAATAAACATACACTGATGGGTGATTTGGCATAAGAAATTCTCTGTCAAGTAGTCAACATGCAAGCTGAACTGGGGAACTGAATTCCAGCTTGACCCATTTCAGCATGTTACCCTGATTCCACATCTGTCTTATCTATAAAGGTTTTCTATGGTAATTAATACAGTAACATGAATAACCAAATCATTTTTGGGATGCCCACTATGTGGGTTGATCTATATCCAGGTTTGCCAGGGACAGACCTTGCTTAACTCTGTTGTAGATTAATTAAAACCCATTAATTATTATAAAGACCCCTTTTCGCTCTCAAATGTATCTTGGTTTGAGTGATAAATTATATGGCCACCCTATTCCTAACAACATCTTTGTAAAGTATGTATTAGTCTCCTAATCCCACAGATCAGGAAATGAAATGATAGCTGCTTTGAGAGACTAAGCAATTTGTTAAAGCTAGGAAGTGGCACCAAATTGAAAATTCAGTTCTGTCTGATGCCAAAAACAGTGTTCTTCACTACTGCCCTTCAAAGATTCCTTTTCCTACCAATGCCAGGAAAAAGTTACTTAAATTGTAAGTCAAAAGGGTAGTTACATCCTTTGTTTTTATTTTTTAAGTGCAAATAACCTTCACTCCTAGGACATTTTTCCTTATGTTAAATTCATCTTGTTACAAGTTCAAGTGATTCCTTTGGCTTTGTACCAGCAGAGCTACAGACCAGCTGGTCACAAGGATTTCATCTTTGTTCAAGGTGTACTTATCCTCAAGCCTCAGGAAATAGAAAACTTTGGTTGCAAAGGACAAAGGTAGAGGTTGTAAAGGACATTATGCTTCTTTGGTCCACACATCTGCTTAGGAGCATGTGGGAGCTTGGGCAATATTGAGGCTTGTAGTGGTCAGGTAAAGTGACATTGTGAGAGCAAGTGATACAGTAAACTATTAATTAAACAGTCATTGTTTTGAGAAGAAAAGAGCAATGAGAAGAAAAGAGCAATCTTTTCTAAACAGGGATTTTGAAGATCTTGGACCCATGGCCTGGAGAGGCATGGTCATTGCCCTAAAGCTGTACATACTTAAACCAAAGAGGGAGCTTCATAATATAGCTAAGAAATAACAGAGGTAATGGTGGTAAGATGATGTTGGTGTTATTCGTTAGGACATTATTATTGTCTTGAATTTATGGAAAAGCAAATTAATTCATAGAACGTATGACTTGCTTTCCCAGTGTTACATAAAAATAAGGTAGATATTGAACTCAGGACCTCTAACTTTAAATCATTCACCCATTCATTTTCTCTTCCCTCATCAATTCACCTCTCCACTGATCAACTAACTTACATCAACAGTTATTATCAAACACTTAATGAGCACTGCCTTTGTACTAGGCCAGTGGTTCCAAATGTTGATGCCTATTTGAAATACCTGGGGATCTTTCAAAAATACTGATGCCTGCCTTGCTGCCATCCTAGACATGACTTAATTGGCGGGCTGTGACCTGGGTATCAGGATTGTTAAGTGCTTCCCAGATACTCTAATGTGTAACCAAATTAGGAATCCACTATGCTAGGCACTTGGTTAGGACCTAAGAATAAAAGATGCCCTAGGTGAATTGATTCCCTTAAAATATTTTAGTGAAATAGGAAATTAAAAGCCTATCCTTCTTATTCCAAGTTTACAGGGAAACCATTAAAGCACAGGGACCAATGATATTCATAACATTCAAGGCATATATAATAAAAATTGTGAAATTTTCCAATCTCTTAGAATGTCTGTTTTTTTTGAGAGGCTTGGCAAGAACATAGTAAAATGAAAATAAGATTGCTAGATGCCCTGTATTTACGTAAAGTGCAAAATGCGAAGTATATGTCACTCCTATGTTCCAAAAGTTAAGAAAAATAGTAGATGTGAGAAGAGCGAATTGTTACTGAATTAGGACCTCACAACAGCTGCTCTAGGGGTAATTGAGGCTTCTTTTTATATCATGCTTCAGACTAACGGGATGAGAGGATTTTGAAATTTGAGAATTCTTTCCCGCAGATTTACATGGTTAAATGATCAGAGATCACATTTTATTTCTATGTTGAAAACCTCCATTAGGTTATGCAAAGCAGGCACTATTGAATCCCAAGAAAAATGAGAAATTGATGGCTTTCTTTCTAAGAGCATGACAGGTAGGCAGGGAGCTAGTCTGTGCACTGCTCCAGGGGCTTCCCCTTGGGAGAGCCCCAAAAGTCAAGGCACATTAGCAGTGAATCTCCAGCTTCTGTCCGACTCAACCCTGAGGAATTTTAGACCTAGGGATATTTCTGGAATGGCGATATTATGCCATCACCCAAGAGTATTACAAGAAAAATAAAGATTATCATTTTTGAACTTGGCTAAATCTTGAACAAATTTGCTCTAAAAATGGATGCATTACAAACTGTGGGCAGTTGCTTTGTGACAGGGACTGGAGTCAGTGACCCAGGGGCAGAACAGATATTTAGGTATAATCTGTACAAACCACAGCATTTGTTATTACACTTCCCAACACATTAGATATTAATTTCACTTGTGTAATCATAGGATTGAAAGGGACATGAAAAGATCTTAGGACTTTCTAGTTTCCTGCCAAATTGCTTCTAAACCATTTGGGAATGATCAGTTTCCTCATCACAAATATATCCTTGTTCTTACATCCTCTGGAAACAATGTCAGAACAGAATCCAGAGCTTCTTGGTAACTGTCAGGCAGATGCCATATGCAGTTGGGCGTGAACAGACATGGGCTGTGAACAGCAGCCAGGGAAGTGTGCACGCTCTGAGCTTCAAAGGGAAAGAGCAGCAGGGCAGCACAGCTCTTCTGTCTTCCAACATTGTCTCCTTTTTCATTCATCATTTCCTACCCATTGTTTAAAGAGCCTGAATTTCTTATAGTGATGAATTACAGGAGAGAGAACTGCTTTGTGCCTGTCAGTTTTACATATGCCATCTCATTTAACTCAACTTGTCAGAACGTGGTATCATCACCTCCTCAGCCAAAGTTTGGCCAGGTGTTTCTCTGCTGCAGTCTCATAGCATACTCCGTGTCTAAACTTGTCTTGCACCATGTTTTATCTAGTTGTCTCACTAGACTGTGTGCTTCTTGAGGGTAGAGACAATGTTTCCCTTTGAACTGTTACTATTTAGCATCGTAATATAAAATAAGTGTTTGGATAATTACAAATTCATTTTAAATTAGTGACTGATATTTGCCAAGGAAGTATTAACTGAATGAATAAGGAAAATTAAAGTCCAGGAAGTTCAAAAGTAGTTTGCACAAGAGTTACACACAGTTATAAATTGATCAGACAGGGATTCAGACTTTAAAGGTCTAACTTCAGGTCTCAGGGCTTTTCCTGCTTTCATACAGTCTCTTTTAATGGAAATGTCACTGTATGCTTTCACAGCTTGCTATTGAATTAGCTTTCTAGGTTTTGTCTAAGTGTATGCATCAAATGGAAGTTATACAGAACTATAAATTTAGATGGCTCCCAGGACAAACTTGTCAGAGAACAGTAATTATTCTCTTCAGTGTTTTGGTTTGTGTTTAAGGAATATATATTCTCACTTTCTCAAACCTAAGGGAGAAAATTTATATGAATTACACAATGCTATGGCTCAGTTTATATCTCAAAAATTTATGGTAAATAAATGATATGCTTCTAGCCTTACATGGATTGTTAGTGTGTGTATTGTTTTTCTGTTACTTTAAGGCCCCCCTACTTTGCAGTGATAACAAAGTCAGGATGAAAAATCAGTACTAGAGATCAAAATGATCAAGAAATAAGTATATTTTCACAATCCAGTTATAATACTAAGATGAGCTGCATCGGGCATCTAAAAATTCCAATTCTTGGTTCTACCTGATATTTTGGCAAACATAAGAAGAAAATTGGAGCACATATGATCAGTCACAGAGCACCAAAATACAAGTGCCCTTAAGTGTGACACAATTTCAAGTGAATATATATTTTGAGTGTAAATTACCTAGATAATAACTTCAATTATCTTTAGTATTTCTCATGTGTAGACAGAGATGCTGGACTGCTTTGTGAAGATTTATATGATGGAATCCAAGTTGTAATTTTTTTCTAGGAGTCATATATATCAAATCTAACTAGGAAAAAAAATCATAATGGGGAAAGAACAACCTAGAAATAATCTTTACTATGACCATGCTGAATTAAAGAATAAAAATAAGAGGCAAGGTTAGCAAGAGACATCATTTGTCAGTTGCTGTATTCCTGTTATTTCATTAGAAAGAAAGGAACTAGGAAATGAATAAAGTTGAAACTGCTCTAGCCAAAATGATGTGGGTAATTAGAGCAATCTACATTTGGCTGAAACACAATCAAAGTGACAGGGCTGTTGAAATTCCATCCCCAAAACATTAAAATACAGTTAGAGTGTTCTCCACAGAAATGTATGGCAGGCATGATGTGGAGGGGTGTAAATGAATGGCGGCAGTGGTTCAAGAATACATGGAGGGTGGAATGCCTGGAGAGAGAGAGAGAGACAGAAGCAGTCGGTACTAAAAATCCTGAAGATTTATACATGCATAATCAGCTGGGTGGTCTGGCAACACCACAACCTCCTACGTGCTCCATCCTGTTGCCCCTGTGCTGGTCACTGCAATCAGATTTCACCTATTTTAGAATATGAATGGATAGGGTAGTCACAGAGCAAATACATATTTATTGCCTAGAACATGACAGCACTCTGCTAGGTGGTTTGAACGCTCAGTGATCTATATACCATGTTCCTCCAGATTCCTGTTCTAAATTACCCTGTGACCCTGTCTTAGATGGGGTTTGTCTACAAGACAAAACAAAACAGAGGGCAAAGTTTAGGTTATTTGGCAAGGGGATATTGAAATGTTAGACCTTAGAATTTAAGCTGCATATGTTGGCAAATGAACAAAAAAAGAAGCTTATGGATTGCAATAAAACTGGGGACTTAACATATAGCTCGTTAGTTTGCAGATCAGTCACACTGGGAGCAGTTTAGCGAGAAAACTAATGGAAACTCTGAGCAGAGAATGAACATGTGGATGGAGGAAGTATGGGTGATGACGATGTCATGACATGGTCCAGGGAATGGATGGTAGAAGTAAGATTGAGGAAAAGATCGTGAGGATTGAGGAGGACGTGGAACTGAGAGGGAGCATTATTGTCTGGGTTGGTCATGGGGCTGGTAAAGTGAAGCTGCAGAATGTGCTTGTCTGCGTGTGCGTGTGTGTAAACATGGATGCCGTGCACCTCCAGATTTTATAAAATAGCTCAGGAGCTCTGAGTACTACCCATAAAGCTCAAATAAGGCTCAAAGTACTCTAATATTGCCTCCATAGGAATATTTTATCACTAAAATAAATGCCAAAGTATATATACTATTATCTTATGCATATTAATTGTGACAGTTCTTACTCTGAAATTTTAACATATGCAAAATGAAAATGTACAGAAATGGAAATGTTCTCAGACTTGTGTTTTTAAAAGTAGTGGTTCCTTTGTTATTACTCTGTTTATTAGAGTTTACATATAACTTCAAAAATCCTCATGACACTGTGAATGCACTAAGTAGTTAATGGCAAATTTTATGTTATGTGTACTGTACTAAATTAAAAAATATCCTCTCCACTCCTAGCAAATAATTTGTTTCACAGCTCAGTGATTCTGGATACCTTGATATAAACACCAGTTAATTTCTGTGGCTACTGCTCAGCATTCAGTTATATCATATTAAAAGAATAAAGGAAAGAGAGAAATTTTGGTCTTAACTTGTTGAACTTGCTCATAGATCAGAAACACTGCTAAATTTTGTGTGCAAAGTGACAGCAAACACCCAGTGGTCCCTATCCCTAGAAGCTCCTTGTCTAGTGGAAAAGAAAGAAGCGTCAATAAACACATGTCTTAGGAAGCAAACTGTGATTCAAGATTACAACACAGCTAAACAGTTTGTTTTGGTGGGTAGAGAAGGCGGAGGCTGAAGGTGATCTTGTTCCTTATTTCTGAAACAATTTTAAAGTGGTAGTCCGTGCTAAGTTATGCTGCCCATATAAATTTGGAGGAGCATGAAAATCTATAGAGCCACTGCTTAAAGAGAGCTGATGTGCTGCAGAGAATTTTGGCAGGGTTTGTCATTTGGGCCCCTTTCATCACCATGGCTACAATAATGTTTAAAGGGTTGGCGTTCAGGAGTTCAGTTTCCAGAATCAGAAGTGTCTCAAACCTGGGCAGCTCTAGAGACACATCACAACATCCTTTCCCCCAAAAGCTCACTGTGTATTCCAAATGAACTCAGCCTTGGGGTTACACATGGCTGTCACATTTAGAGAATTCTTTGTCTCCCTGTTGCCTCCACTGCCAAGATCAGAGTGAAATGAGTGTCTCTGCTCACTGGTGCCCTTCCATGTGGTCTTGAAGCCTTTGTACTGCCTTACTTTCAGAGACACAGCTCATACTCCAGAGGGAAATTAGAAAACATCTAATACAGATGGCTCCATTTACTGATGAACAAACAGAGTTCTTGACTTGTCCAAAGGTAGCTGCTCTTTTTATGAGCTATGTTAAGACTCTGGCTTTCTGTTCCCCATCAGAAGCTCTTCCTGCTGCCTCACCTCCTGTTGTCTCTATTAATTCTTACTAGTGTTCATGCTGCTGGCCATCTTGGTTTTAACCCTCACTATTGTTTTCCATGCAGCCTTAGCAGCTTTCCCCCAGTTGTGTAAGGCTGAGTGCGCTCTCTTTGTGTATCAGGGATCAAACAAAGCTTCTCTAACCCAGTTTGATAAATTATTGTGTGCAGTGTTACTTGAGAGAGATTTCATGGCAATGTTTTGTGCATTAAATCTCACAACAGAAAACAGATCCAGGCTACAGTATTAAAGTGTAAGGTGAGTATGATGTAGGTGATCCATGTTAATTAGAATAATCTTACAGCCAAATTTTTCATAAAGTGAATTTACATTTACATTTTTCTATGGACTTCATTACAAAATCTGCACTGAGTATCACTGTAATAAAATTAAATTGAAGAAGCAAATCTTTGCTGATCACATTTCAGAAATGAAGTCTTGACATCTTAAATGTAGTGAAGTGTCCAGAAGACAGCACTTAGAACTCCTCAGATAAGTATTATTCCCCCTCTCCCTACTGTTTTTTTTTCTTTTCACAGTTTATACTGTGAGAGAACATTGAGATCACTCTTTTAGCCTGGCTAACTGCAGGCACTAAGGGGCTACACTGTATCTAAGTATAGTTGAACCTTGGTCAACAATGGGTTTGAACTGCACAGGTCCATATATATGGGGATTTTTTCAACAAATACATTGGATAAACCTTTGGAGACTTGAATTTGGAGACAATTTGAAAAACATTTTCTTTACTCTTGCTTATTTTAAGAATGCTTTATTGTAAGTATATAATACATATAACATATGAGATATGTGTTAATCAGCTATTTCTATTGTCATTAAGACTTCTGGTGAACAGTAAGCTAGTAGTAGTTAAGTTTTGGGGAGGTCAAAATTTTAAACAGATTTTCAACTGCATGGGGGATCTGTGCTTCTAACTGCCACACTGTTCAATGATCAACTGTAGTTTTGCCATTTTCACCCATTTTGTGCAGTTCTAAAGGGCCATTGAGTAGAATCAGGTCTGAGTTGGCATCCCCACTCTGCCATTGTCACCTCAGGCAGATGAATAATGTCTCTAAGTCTTGTTTCTTTAACTGTGTGCCAGGGTAAAAACCACTTTAGAGGGGTGTTGTAAGAACTGTATGTGCTCCTATAGCAGACTGCCGAGTACGGAGCCCACCACCTTATACATCTTTCCTCTAAATGATAGCTTGGGTTCTGTGGGATCTTAGGAGTGGAACCAGAGTGCCTTATTCTTTTAAAGATTGTTTTGTACTCCTGTCTTGCTTGAAGTTTGATGAACTTTTTTAGTCCACTAGTGTACTGTTAAAGGAAAACCTTTCGAAATAAGAGGCCCAAGAACTACGCACTGGATATACACATAAACTACAACACAAAATACAACTTATTTGAGAGTAATATGAACACGAATCAGTACAATGTGAAGTAAAGATGTGGCTTGGAAATGGCACAGATTACTGACTCATTAATGTTTAACCAACCACATAACTTAGATCCCAAAGTGATCATTTTTGGAAGGTGGGGCATAATTTGTCCAGTCCTATCATTTTAATACTCAACCCTTTCATATTCATTTTATGTAATCCTAATGTCAAATCATGTTTGTCCATTAGGTCACATGTGACAGATACCCTCATCTTCCCTGTAGCCAACTCCTCACCCTCTTCCCAACTTTGCACATTCTGAATCATTTTTCTTTCCCACACATCTTCCAAAAGTTTTTTTCTTTTGTAGTGTTTTTTCCCTCATTTTTAGTGAGATATTACACACAACATATGTAGGTTTAAGGTGTACCACATGATTTGATACACACACACACACACACACACACACACACACATAGTGAAAAGATTACCATGTTAAGATTAGTTAATACCTTCATCCCCTCACACAGTTACCATTTTTTTTGTGTGTGTGGTGGTAACATTTAAGATCACTCTCTTAACAACTTTCAGATATTTAATAGAGTGTTGTTAATTTTAGTCCTCAGAACTTATCTTATAGATGGAAGTTTATATCCTTTGACCAACATTTCCCCATTTCCTTCACCCCTCAGTCCCTGGCAGTCACTGATTTCTACTGTACTACTCTATTGCTATGAGTTCAGTTTTTTAGATACCACATATTAAGTGAAATTCCCTACTTTTTTTTTTAGATTTTTTTAAATTGAAGTATCCTTGACGTACAATCTTATATTGGTTTCAAATATACAACACAGTGGTTTAACAGTTACCAGTATTATTAAATCCTCATCCCCTCTACTGTGGTTACTATCTGTCAACATAGATGTTACTCACAGTGTGGGAGAATACATTCATAAACGATTTATCTGATAAGGGGTTAACATCCAAAATATATAAAGAACTCATACACCTCAATACCAAAAAAACAAATAACCCAGTTAAAAAATGAGCAAAGGAACTGAAATTCCCTTTTTTTATATGTTACATAAAAGGCAAAGAACATGATGTAGGTATATTAGATTATCCTTAGTGATGGTAAATTACAAAATTATAAAAATATCCAAAAGTTTCTGTGTGTGTACACATACACACACACACATATATATATATATATATATATATATATATATATATATATATATATACTTTATACATGTGTATACACACACACACACACACACACACACACATACACACATATACTTTACTTAAATGTATAGATGGGCAAAATTCACCTTTTGAATGACTACCAACTTTCTGATGGCCCCCAGTTCTCCTGCCCTCACTCTTTCCTTCATCCCTGAGGTTCTGCTATAGTCAATAGCGAGTGAACAATTCCCTGGAGCTCTCCAGGCACTCCAGACAATGGGGCATGGCCCGGCAGAGGGATACCTGTTCCTCCAGAATCCTGCCCTCTTGTCCAGCTCCTGGCCATGAATCCCCTGAAGCTTTGCTGCTCTCCTTCCTTCCCCTGTGGGCTCTGCTCTGGCAGCCCTCCTCTGAATTGTTTGTCCTGTCAAGCAATTGACCTGTTTGCTAAGAGCTGCTGCAGTTCTAGTTCTTTTCTCTGAAAATCACTGCCCTTAACTTCTTTATGATGAAGGATGAATATGTAAGTGGACCTGGGGCTACTTTTATCATTGGGGTCTCAGAAAAATAGTACACAGTTGCTAAGAGCAGGTTTAGAAACCGCATTTGAATCCTGATTTTGTTACTGTGTGACATCTCTAAGCCTTTATTTCCCTCATAGTAAAAGAGAAAAAATGAGGTCATTGAGAGTATTACATTGGTTAATAGATGTAAGTGCCTAGCATGAAAAAATCACTTTCATCATTTGGTAACGTTACTGCTATAACAAAGTAGGCTTTCCTGAAAACCCTGTAACTAGTGTCCTATTTATCACAAACATATTAGACAATGCTCCCTATACAAATGTGTACTGTAGAAGAATAAACTATTTTAGATGATGCACCAATATGAGAAATCTATAAACCAACCTCAGAGTGTCAAGAATTTGGGAGATGTAAAGAAGCATAGAAATTGCAAACCCATCTCCTACTCTTCATTTATTCCTTTCTTCCATTTAATGACTTATTTATTCACTCCTGTTTATATTACCAGACTTTAGGAATACTCTTAGATCCCCACTTGCATTTTGTTTAAACTCTAGTATCTAGCTAATATCTCACAATGCTAAGTGTTTTGCTGAATTAAGAAATACCATTTTCCACAGTAACAAATTTAATGTGGAGATCAGACAAATAAACATATAGATCATTACATGAGAAAGAGAACAGGAAGCACAGACTGAAAGCTACTAATTTGCTAAATCTTTTTAGATATTACTTTTTAAAAATGCTGACATTTGAATAAATTAATATTTTGATATACTTACTGTCTCATTATACATTTATGATTTCTTTCAAGTGTATGATTTGATATTTTTATTTTATTATCACTTGTGTGTGTATGTTTGAATGTGAGTTAATGAGCCCATCCCAATTTCTTGCAAAGCACATGTCTGATTATCTTACCTCCAACAGAGACCTTAACAAACTTACTGACAGTAATCTGTCTCAAGAAGCAGACAAACCTGTAAGATGTTGGCTGTTCCATTTCAGTGTTAGAGCATTCATCTGGTAAATGGCTGCAAAAATGAATACTGTATGACCAAGGAGAAGAGAAGAAGAATCGAGAAAATACCAAGGTTTTTAGTATCCCTTCTCTCTGCTGCCTTTACCAGAACCACCTGAGGGGAATAATTAATAAGAGTTCATCTGCCATCTTTTGTACATCATAACATTTGACTGCCCAGAAATTGAAGGTTATAGCCCCCTGCAAAAAAAAAAAAAAAATCATAATAGTGCACATTCGTGTAGTTATTTCCATTACACGACTTTTCACATTGGCTTGCAGAGGTCAGAAAGCTGATTTTGATGTCCTACTTCTAAGCTGACAGGAGATAGTTTATGTTTTAATGATCTCAGAGAAGGTTTCTGGCTTTGCAGAGAATGCTTTTGAAACACAAATTAGATATGCCAGCAGGGGGCGAGCAATAGCCATAAGAAAGGCTCAGATTGACTACCATTTATAGAGACAAACATACTCCCCTGAATTCAGTCACATACTTATGGTTAATTATTTTGTGGACCTTATTTAAAAGGCTTCAAAATTTAAATTATGTTTTCTCTGTGACATGAAGACCTTTAACTGTTGTGTTCATAGTTCACTAATACTGGATCCAGACTTTTATCATAAAAATGCTTTCTGTTTTGAGGAAGGCAGCATGATGTAACAGAATGCATCATCAATCTTTTAATTAAATCAAGCTTGCCTGGGTTTGAACCTCTGGGAGCTGTGTGAGCTGAAGCAAATTTTGTGACATCTCTGTGCTTCAGTTTCTTCATTAGTAAAATGGAGGTAATAAGGGTATTTACCACGTTGTGTTACTGAGATACCTTATGACATAATACATGTTAAGGATTTAGCTCTATCAGTAACATGGTAAAATCCTGGTAAGCATCATATACCACTAGCAATGAGTACAGATTCTAGGAAAGAGCAGACACATAAAAATAGTAATAATACCCAGTAGAGAAGCCCTGCTAAGAGAAGATTTGGAAAGTTATTACAGGACGAGTCTGCAGAGCTGAAGGATAGATGAAATGCTCAAGGAAGTCTCTGATGCATATATCAGTTAGAAAAGATGAATCTGTAAGAGTATGGAGCCAATGACTAAAGTTCATGGTTCACAAACCTAAAACGACTAAGAAATTGTCAGGGGAATTGAGTGCCACACAGGGAAATGGAAATAAAAGAAGCTGGATGGTTTTATTTCCAGAAACATAATTTACAGTCAAGCAATTGTGTCAGGAGAGAGGGATTTTCTGCATCTATTTTAGCACCCAAGTTCTTTCTGGCAGGATTCAAGGAAGAACATTATCTTTTGGAATTTGGCAAATCACAACCAGGCCCATCTGTTCTGGAAGGAAATAGTCTTTACCCACTGCTCTTTTACAGTTTGGAGTCTTGACAGATGAAAGATTCTGAGCTTGGGGATCAAAAAATGGGATACAATTATAGGAAATAAAACCAGAAAGGACCAATATGTTTATGGAGGAGAATGAGCATTGAGAAGTCTCAGGGAAAGACTGTATCTACCTTCATCATGGACTGTGTGTTCTGGGGACCACTAAATCAAACAGCTTGATAAAAAGGGTTTGGAATTTTGCAAATAAATAATTTTGCAGGGATGTTTGTGTCTTTGCTAAAAAGAGTTGATGTGTTTGGTCTGTCTCCCAAATCCCAAACACTCTGTGGAAGTAATGTTTTAGGTCTAAGAATTTACAGCTATTTGTACAGAGCTATCCCATGGTATCTATGAAAAGCAGGTAAAAATTATCTTCCTTCAAATAATTATAGAGTATCCCATATTTTGCCACACTCTGAGATATGCAGTACACATCAGTCAAAATAAATTATGAAGTAATGTTCAGATATTCTCCTGAGGTATTTTAATACACATCTAAATAAAATAGGCCTGAGTTCTTACCCAAGCTAGAAGTCTAACATATTAAACAAAAACTTCACTTTCCTTATTATAGATGATATATGAAATGGCATACCTTTCTACAACTCCAAGTAATGTTTTAGAAATAACATCTACAGTCAGCGCTGGTGAAGATTTGATAAGCAACAGGCAAACGTACAATCCGTAGGTCCTTCAGAGGCTCTGACAGCAGCCAGTGTCACCGGGGAAGATGGTAGCACAGCTTATAGCCATGTCAGCCGGACTCATACACGTGTGTTACAGGCTAAGATGAGTTCTGAATTCCCACACTTTCTGTGGCAGTAGTACCTTGGAAAAAACACTTTTTCCATCATGATTTTTCTGCACGAAATGTGTTAAAAATCACATTAGGACCCTCCAAAGTCATGGCTCAGAGTGTTTAGAAATGGTTTCTGATCTTGAGGCTGAGATAGCTCTTCCCCCAGATGAACATCTCTTAAGCAAGAAAATGTGATTGTATGCAAAGCGATGCTAATGATCTTATATATTTTCTCTCTGATTATGCTAAACCCCAAATACTTCCTACTTATAAAGGTATAGAAATGTTTAGTACATTATACTCACATAGGGAATATAGCCCCAGATAAACAGATTCTTCTACAATGTCATCATTAGGCATGAGATGACTTGAACTATGTTTTACTATGTAAAAATTTAAACTTAAATAGATTATTATGGTGAGCTCCCATGTGCCTATCAACTGGCTTCTATGATTATCAGCTCATAGAACTGGGTTGTTTTAGGCAATTCTGCAGCCTTTCTGATTTGAAGCAAATTATCCTAACTACTCTGCAACCTAATTTGAACCAAATCTCAGATATTATGTCAATTTACCCTTAAATATTTCAGTATACATCTTTAAATTATTTGAACTCTTTTCAACACAACCTTCCATACCTCTGCTTCATAAATTAACAATGTGTCTGTAATATCATTGAATATCCATTTGAATATTTAATTTTCCAATTATCTCACAAAGATTTTTCTCTCTCCTCCCCGTTTCTCCTCTCTTTTAATCAAAATCTAAATAATATCTAAATATTTAATTTCTTTGTTATGTCTTTTAAGTGCACTTTATAGGTTCTCCCTGTTTCTCTTTTTCTTCTTTTTTTTAGTTTTGCAATTTATTTTTTGAAGAAATGATTGAAGGGTTACTTGTTTTATAGAGTTCCCACATTCTGGGTTTTGTTGATAGGATCCCTATGTTACAGCTAATGCATTCTATGATTTGTGTTTCCTAAAATCAGTCTACTGGCTTGGTTAGGCTCAGGTTCAATTTCTTTAGGACTATTTCATAGGTGATTGTATATATTTTCCTATGAGAAGATTCATGATATCTGATTGTATCTCTTTCTTTGATGTTAACAATTATTCGTGCTCAATACCACCAGTTTTTTATGCTAACATGTCCCCATTCATCTTGGTTATCTGTAGCTCTCTTTATAGTATATACTCAGAATGAGGTTAGGGAAAGAATATTCCTTGAGTTTTTGTACAAATGTTTAAAGCACTTTGTACTCTTTATCTTTGAAAGGCAATTTGTCTGAGTAACAAATTTATGGCTCACATTTTCTTTTGTTAAATATTTTAATTTTGTGACTCTATTGCTTTCTGGCATACAATGTTGTCAAAAGTCTGAAAACAATCAGACGTTTTTTCCTTCTAAGTAATTTGGTCTTTCTGTCTGGATGTTCAAATCATTTGCTAGATTATATGCTAAAATTGGTCTTTATGGATTAATTTTCCTGGACATGCAGTATGCCCCCTCAAAATAACATATTGCAAATATTTTGCTTGTTTTAAATTTCATAAAACTTTCCTTTAATTAAAGTTTTTACTGTATCTTTTTCTTCTTCAGGTCCTTCTGTTTCATGTATGTTAAATTTTCTTTGCCTAACTTTTATAGTTGTCATTTTATCTTGAATTAATTTTACTATTTTATGTATTTTTACTTAAAACATTTACTCCTTTTACTTGTATTTCTTTTAAGGGAATATCAGTTGTGTTTATAAACTTTGTGTTCTTTCATTTCTGAAATAGTTTATTTTTATTTCTTTTCTGAGTTCTATAGTCTTATGTTTTTAGTTCTATAGTTCTATATATTTTTTCTAGTTCTATTTTATGTTATTCTTTCATAACTTGTGTATTATCTTAATTTTTCACTTTTTGAAAATCTGTTCTGTGGGCTTATTTTTTGTGACATGTTTTTACTTTCTAGAGTGATAATACTCTCCTTCAGATACATATTTTTTTCTTGCAACAACTTACGTGGCATTTGAATGTGTTCCTTTTCTATTCCTCACTTTTTCACAAAATTAGTTTTCTTAAGAACAGGGATTTTTGCAATTATCCTGAGTTGAAGTATGCGGCTGCCATTCTCAAATGGCCCACTGTGCTTTCAAGTGGGTACCTTTGTTTATTTTTCTGTTCTCCTGTTCTCAAGTCTTTTACATTCCTTATTGTTTCCTTCTTTTTCCTTTCATACACAAGCCGATACTAGGAGGATCTTACAGCCGTTTATTTTTTGGGGTAAGGATATCGAGTCCACTGTTTTTGTTTATTGGGTGTCTGTGGCTTTGTGGTTTTGCCATCCAAGTTACTATGTCTAGTTTTAAGTGGTATTCCTTTGAACTGGTCTTGAAGGACAGCTCATCATGCAGATTAAGGTGGAGGCAGGAGGGAAAGGAAAAGCATGAATTACATTAAGTTCATGTGTTTTAATGAAACATTTGCTTTTCTTGAATATGAATAACTATATTGGCACAAATCAGTTTGTTGAAATCGGTTTGGTGTTCCATGTACATAGTAGTTATATGGAACAGTGTTAGTTGTGATGGGTTGTTTAAAGATAACCTATCTGTAAATCCCATAGTCTTTGTTCTTAAATAGGTAGTTTCATTTTTTTCCTTTGATCTCTGTATCTCAAACTATTTTCAAATTTAACTTGAATGAAGGATCTTCTGCAAACTAATATCCATACCTAGATTTTGACTTGTACATGCATCCTATACACAGTGGGAAATGTACTTGATGATAAAATGGGATTATTGTCATAGCTTTGGAGATCTGAGTCTGAATACTGAGAGGAAAAAAAAAATCCTTGCACTCTGGTTCAGAGGAGATTGTGAACCAACTCAGTGCACACAAGAGAGTAATTCAGAGAGGAAATATCAGACTGTACTATACCGTATTGTAGAAACATTTTTCTAGGCGACCCTAGTGGGTTCCAGTCGTTTCTGTGAGAACTGGTTCAAAGTGGATTTTAAAACTCAGGTCACAGTTGCCTTTAGCCAATTTGGCAGGGACCCTTGATATTGGAGACTTTTATTAATCTAAGAGTAAAAAATCGCAAAGAAGAGTGGAAACAGAAGATGTCAAACACTTATCAGGATAAGGAAGAACCACAGGAAGACCGTGGGGGAAACAGATATCCCTAGGACACCAAGAAAAAAGAAAGAAGGTTGCAATGTAACCACTGAACATGTATGAGAGAAATTTTGTAATCAAAGCCTATCAGCTCACAATACCCCATGGAAGCTGCTCATACAAAAGAGAAGAACCACCAGAAAGAATGTTTAGAATAAGGAAATATCCTGAGTCTCAGGGTCTCTTAAGATCCCATATTTGGGTCTCTCCATGAGAAAACAGGAGTCAGGCCAATAAACAAAGAGCCAAGAGTTTTGATTTGTTTTGCTTTGTTTCTGCATGGAGATGGTCTTAAAAATTGCAAGTACTTACACAAAGTTCCAGATTTCTGGCCTATTTTGAGAAAACAAGCAGATTTCATTGTCTGGTGCTACTCTCATTAGACGTCTATCTCCTTCACACAGGACTTGTACTCTGCAGTATCCTACAGTCCCTATCTCGCTATGTTTTATCACCCTCGACTGACTTAAACCATTGAAATGAGCTTCATGACCATTAGAAGAATTTGTTTGCAACATCCGTCTTATAGGAGAAAGAAAAAATTATATTCTAAATACTTGGGTTGAGTATGCCATCCAGAAACTTGGCATTCCAGACATCTCAGATCCACGGATTATAGTAGAAAGGACAGCTAGAGGAGAGTGACTGCAAGATGAAAAAGAAGTGGAGAAGAGTCAGAGCAGGATAGCTGATCACTGGAAATAAACCTGGAAGGGAGAGCACCTAAGAAATATGAGGCACCTCAGATGAGCCCCTGGTCATGCTTCTAAGGAACTCAGGATGGAGACAGTTCCAGCATATTCTATCCTCCACCTTGAGCAGGAACTTGACAAATGATTTTCTGAATGTTAATACATTTAAACATGATACTCCCTTCAGATAGCAGCATTTATAAAAAAATTGTGGTTAAAAACACAAAACATAACCATTTTAAAAATTTTGGTATTGTTAATGTACAAGTACATGAGCAACATTATGGTTACTAGCCTCCCCCTGTTATCAAGTCCCTACCACCAACCCCATTACAGTCACTGTCCATCAGTGTAGTAAGATGCTATAGAATCACTACTTGTCTTCTCTGTGTTATATTGCCTCCCCTGTATCCCCCATCCCTGCTGCATTATGTGTGCTAATCGAATTACCCCTTTTTCCACCTTATCCCTCCCTTCCCACCCATCTTCCCCAGTCCCTTTCCCTTTGGTAACTGTTAGACCATTCTTTGGTTCTGTGAGTCTGCTGCTGTTTGGTTCCTTCAGTTTTTTCTATGTCCTTATACTCCACAGATGAGTGAAATCATTTCATACTTATCTTTCTCTGCCTGGCTTATTTCACTGAGCATAATACCCTCTAGCTCCATCCATGTTGTTGCAAATGGTAGGACTTGTTTTCTTCTTATGGCTGAATAATATTCCATTGTGTATATGTACCACATCTTCTTTATCCATTCATCTACTGATGGACACTTAGGTTGCTTCCATTTCTTGGCCATTGTAAATGGTACTGCAATAAACCTAGGGATGCTTATGTCTTTTTTAAACTGGGCTGTTGCATTCTTAGGGTAAATTCCTAGGAGTGGAATTCCTGGGTCAAATGATATTTCTATTTTGAGTTTTTTGAGAAACCTCCATACTGCTTTCCACAATGATTAAACTAGTTTACATTCCCACCAGCAGTGTAGGAGGGTTCCCCTTTCTCCACATCCTTGCCAACATTTGCTGTTGTTTGTCTTTTGGATGGTGGCCATCATAACTGGTGTGAGTTCATATCTCATTGTGGGTTTAATTTGTGTTTCTCTGATGATTAGCGATGCGGAGCATCTTTTCATGTGTCTGTTGGCCATCTGAATTTCTTCTTTGGAGAAGTGTCTGTTCAGCTCCTCTGCCCATTTTTTAATTGGCTTATTTGCTTTTGTTTTTTGAGGTGTGTGAGCTCTCTATATAATTTGGATGTCAACCCCTTATCGGATACGTCATTTATGAATATATTCTCCCATACTGTAGGAAGTATTTTTGTTCTACTGATGTTGTCCTTTGCTAAACAGAAGCTCTTTAGTTTGATATAGTCCCACTTGTTTATTTTTGCTTTTGTTTCCCTTGCCTGGGGAGATATGTTCGTGAAGAAGTTGCTCATGTTTATGTCCAAGAGATTTTTGCCTATGTTTTTTTCTAAAAGTTTTATGGTTTCATGACTTACATTCAGGTCTTTGATCCATTTTGAGTTGTCTTTTGTGTATGGGGTTAGACAATAATCCAGTTTCATTCTCTTACATGTAGCTGTCCAGTTTTTCCAACACCAGCTGTTGAAGAGGCTGTCATTTCCCCATTGTATATCCAAGGCTCCTTTATCATATATTAATTGACCATATATGTTTGGGTTTAAATCTGGGCTCTCTAGTCTGTTTCATTGATCAGTGGGTCTGTCCTTGTGCCAGTACCAAATTGTCTTGATTCCTGTGGCTTTGTAGTAGAGCTTGAAGTCAGGGAGCATAATTCCCCCTGCTTTATTCTTCCTTCTCAGGATTGCTTTGGCTATTCAGGGTCTTTTGTGGTTCCATATGAATTTTAGAACTATTTGCTCTAGTTCATTGAAAAATGCTATTGGCATTTTGATAGGGATTGCATTGAATCTGTAGATTGCTTTAGGCAGGATGGCCATTTTGAAAATATTAATTCTTCCTATCCATGACCATTGGATGTTTCCATTTATTAGTGTCCTCTTTAATTTCTCCTAAGACTGTCTTGTAGTTTTCAGGGTATAGGTCTTTCACTTCCTTGGTTAAATTTATTCCTAGGTATTTTATTCTTTTTGATGCAATTGTAAATGGAATTGTTTTCCTGATTTCTCTTTCTGCTAGTTCATTATTAGTGTATAGGAATGCAACAGATTTCTGTGTATTAATTTTGTATCCCAAAACTTTACTGAATTCAGATGTTAGATCTAGTAGTTTTGGAGTGGATTCCTTAGGGTTCTTTATGTACAATATCATGTCATCTGCAAACAGGGACAGTTTGACTTCTTCCTTATCAATGTGGATGCCTTTTATTTCTTTGTGTTGTCTGATTGCCATGGCTAGGACCTATAGAACTATGTTGAATAGAAGTAGGGAGAATGGGCATCCTTGTCTTGTTCCCAATCTTAAAGGGAAAGCTTTCAGCTTCTTGCTGTTAAGTATAATGTTGGCTGTGGGTTTGTCATATACGGCCTTTATGATGTTGAGGTACTTGCCCTCTATACCCATTTTGTTGAGAGTTTTTATCATGAATGGATGTTGAATTTTGTTGAATGTTTTTTCAGCATCTATGGAGATGAACATAACCATTTTTAAGTTTACACTTCAGTAGCATTAAGTATAGCATATTCATATTGTTCACAGCAGATCTCCAAAACTTTATCCCAAAACACTGAAACTTTATTCCCATTTAACAATAACTTCTCATTTTCTCCTCCCCCAGTGCCTGGTAACCACACTTCTACTCTCTGTTTCTATGAGCTTGACTACTATAGATACTTCACATATAAGTAAAATCATACAGTGTTTGTATTTTTGTGAGTGGTTTTGTTCACTTAGCATAATGTCCTCTGTATTCATAATGTCCTCCAGTTTTAGGAATTCTTCATATATTTTGGTTATTAACCTCTAATCAGATTAAAAATATGTAGAGAAATGGAATACAATAGAGAACCCAGAAATAAATTCTGACACATATGGTCAAATGATTTTTGGCAACATTACCAAGGCCACACAATGGAGAAACAACAGTCTATGCAACAAATGGTGTTGGGAAAATTAGATTTTCACATGCAAAATAATGAATAGTCCACATGCTTGACTATTACCTTAAACGTTAAACAAAAATTAATTCAAAATGGATTAGAGACTTAAATATGAAACCTAAAACTATAAAACTCCTAGAAGAAAACAGAGAAGGAAAGCTTCAAGACATTAGATTTAGCAATGATTTCTTGGATATGATACTAAAAGCTGCTACAACAAAAGCAAAAATAGACCGATAAGATTACATCAAACTTTAAAACTTCTGTGCATTAAAGGAAACAACAGAGTGAAAAAGTAATATACAGAATGGGAGAAAATATTTGCAGATAGAAATATCTTTAATTTAATATAGGATGATTTGTTAGTCTGAAAAAAGTCTCTACAAGCTGTTAGAATTTCATATACAGTAAGAGGACTGTTTTAAGCAGAAGACTTTTCTGGAATTCTTTAAAAAATGCTTACCTTTTTTGAAGGTATATATTTGGGAACTGGTAAAAAATTCAACTACATGAGAAGATTTTTATTATCTCCCTTTTAGTTCTTATATGATGCTATCAGATACTACTTCCTTCCACCACTTCTAGAAGTTTAGCATCTCCTCCCCTGGCATAAAAAATGATGATTTCTCGGTTGATGGCTACAATAATGGTAATACTATATTAAGCTCCTTATATTTTTCATGCATTTAATCCTCACAACAAACACATGAATGGATAGCTACTCTTTATTACCCTTCATTTTATATATGCCCCATAAATCAAAATTACCAACTGTACTTAAGTGCTATGATATCAGGACTATTTTAAAAAGACTATGGGTTCATTGCCTTAACTTCCTCTTCCTGACATGTGATATACTTCGTTAATTTACAACATAGCATTATGTTACTTATGGAGCCTTTTCTCAATAGAATAGCCAAAATAACTAAAAAGTTGCTGAAGGAGAAATTAAAAAGTGTAAAGACCTGGAAAGTGAAGGGCTATGAAAACAAATTTAATGTAGTTCACAGATGACCTAGAGTCAACACTTCTGATAAGAGGACCTCTCCCCCTGGCTGCCAACCAGAAAGCAGGGTTTCATTTTTTCTTTTTCTTTCCCTGTCTCTGCAGTGTGTGGATAGGCTCTCTGGATATAGTAACCAGGAATCTGAGCAGCATATGAAATGCCATAAAGAGGAAGGATGTGATGTCCAGTCGTATAAAGTAAATGCTCTAAATGATACAAGTATTTCAGACCATTTCAAAGAAATATGTCCTTGACTTGCTTCATGGGCTTGTATTATATCCCAGACAGTTAATGTTTAAGTTAAATGGGAAAGGCTTTTAGTATGAGGCATAGACCATTGCTTATAACCAGAAACTGGGCAATTACAATTTCTTTAATACCATATATGGTTTTACAAAACCTGTTAGAAAAAGGACATATCTTTACAAATTTTGAATCTGTGTAGTTTCTAGTCAATAATGATTCTTACTCAGTCATTATGAAGCTTCTATTGAGGTCATTTGCACTGCTCTTGCAGTCATCAGTACATATTGAATAACTCCTGAAATGTTGGCAAGTAACATTATGATTCAAAATTACACTCTTTCAAAAGAGAGAAAAAAATCATTGCTGTTTTTGGAAGAAAAGGAAACCCAAGAATCATTTATTTATCACTGTGTGCTTAAATATTTTATCTGAGAAATGTATTCCTTCTAATATTGAACAAGATAACTCAATTTGTATATATATGAACTTTAACTATTGTTGAGCATGTAAAAATGTCCAGTGGGCATAAAATGTTTAGTAAGCAACTACAAACCATTAAAATGGTGCTTTTTTTTTTCAAACCACAATGAATATACATTTGGAAATCCATAAGAATCGAAAAGGAAAAAAGAGTACAGATACTGAGCACATAGTACTTAAAAACATAGGAAACTGAGGCTCAGAGAGGTTATGAAACTGGTGTAAGACCATGCAGGGAGAAATCAGCAAAGGTATGAATTAAAGATAGGTCCTCTAGTATTCAAAAACTTTGAATTTTAAAAAAATTCTTATTAAAAATAAAAAAATACTCCTCTGAAAACTTGAGCATGATGAATGGAGGGCAGGTTAGTAATAGCTGAAAATGATGACAATGCAATCTGGTAAGAAGTTTGATGATATATTAATTTCTAGCTAATATTCATTGGGTATCTACTACCTGTCCGGTGTATTCTAAGTTGCTTTACATGGACTATCTATTTGGTCCATAAGCAAGAGTGCAGCTAGGAACTATTTTTATACCACATTATAGATTAAGTAACTGAAGATGAGAGGGGTTAAGAAGCCTGACCAAAATCAGTAAAGTAGTACATGTTAGGGCCAAGATTGGAAACCAGGTACCCTCATTCCAGAGTGTGAGCTTTTTGCTGCTGTGCTGTATCACTAAATCGTAGTTCCCAGCATCAACAACAGTTGAAGGAATAAGGAAATGGAAATCATTTTACTTGATATTATTCAAATGCTGTGTCTTCTCAGCAAATCAGAATCCCTTCATCTAGTGACATGCTTGAGTACAGTGCTGATACACAGAAGGAAGGAGAAGAAGGTATAGATGCTGTCACATCAAACGGCATTCACCACATAATGATCGTTACCCAAAGTCTAATTATCAGTATCCAAGCAGAAACATTCTAAAAGAGCATGTGCTTGAATAATTTCACTCTTTTTTTATCAACATGTTGAAAAGCTTACAAAGTTTGTCATCAATTATGTTCATTTAAATAAAGACCTCTCAGCTTTACAGGGGAACCAATTTTGAAATAGATGTGGAATGCCTGATTTCTAGTCTTGTCTCCACCACTTGCTAGTTTTGTACGATCAGGTAGGTCATGCAGCCTTTCTGAGTCTTGGTTTCATCATTTTAGTGTAGGAACAATCACAAGGCTGTTTAAATGTCTTACAGGTTTTAAAGATAAGTATCAAGTGAGAAAAGTGTATAAAAACATTTTGTAAGGGTGTCAAACAAACTTTGGATGGTATTATTGTGTTACTGACTCACCATTGTTGGAATATGTAGTTAGAAGGTTTTTTCTGGCACACATTAGTGAGACAGCTGGTGAGAACTAAGGGTGCCATTTGGACCAAAAAATAGAACAAAGCTAATTGGCTACATAGGGACTCAACCCATGTCCTTAGCCTCATTAACTCTGAGCTCTACTAAGTATACTCTTACTCTACTTACTTTCTTAACCTACTGTTCATGAGTCTGGCCTTTGGCTGGGCATTGGTGATACAGAGTTGAATGAACCACAGTCTCTGTCTTCAAGGAGATCAGTTTAGCGTGGAAAGGTAGGCAGATGAATAAATTAATACTTAACATACCATGTAATAAACTAATGCTACAATAGAAATTTATAGAAGTGGTAAGAGGGCACAGAGAAGAGAACTACCAATACCGTAGGGAAGTATGGCATTCTTATCTTGTTACTGAATTTGTTGACACCTAAAAATCTTTGTATCTTAAAACATTTAAGTATACTTAAATCCACAAGTTAAATAATAGTCAATCTAATTCTTCATTTGAGAAACCTAAATGTATTCTTTTTTTCTCCCATCCTTCCTTCCTTCTTTCCAACAATAAACATTAATTTTCTCATAGTTTCTGTGGGTCAGAAATTTGGGTATAGTTTAGGTGGGTGTTTCTGTCTTAGTGTTTCTCAGGTGGTTTCATTCAGCATGTCAGCAGGGGCTGCCATCATCCCAAAGCTTAAACGTGACTAGAAGGTCAGGTTCCAAAATGGCTTATTACATGACTATTGCCTGGAAATATCAGTTCTTATCTGGCTATAGGCAGGAGGCCTTAGTTCCTTGCTCTTTGAGCTTCCTCCTGGGCTGCCTGAGGGCCTCATGACATGGCAAAGAGAAAGCTTTGGTACCTTGTATGACCTAGTCACTGAAGTTACACTGTTACTTCGGCTTGAAAGTATGATTTGTAAGTGTCCCATAATTTAATGGAAAGAACAGAGGTTAATGTGTGCTTTGCTATCATGAAATCAACATTTTGCAACTCTTTCCAAGTTGGATTGGATGGGTTATTCCTGAATATTTGCTCCCCTACACATTATTCAATTAGAGCTAGAAACAACAACTTGCTATCTTTAGATGTAATCATGTTTTTTCTTTCAATTTTCTTGACAATCCATTTTACCAACTCATTTAAATGGATACAGAGAGCCAATGACTGATCACAATTTTTTTTTTTACATAGTGAGGTCCAGTGATTGGTTACCAGTTCTCTGAAATAAAGAGTGAGGGCTTCTAGAAAGCTGAAAATACAGGTTGATACACATAAGGTTGATTTATGCTTTTTCAAGATTTCTTCTATTGCTTAAAGTCAAGTGAATGGGCAAGTTAACAGAATTAAACAAGAATGATGATTTTACTTGATCTTTCTGGTTTAGTCAAATTTTGCTATCACTAAAAAATGACCAGTGACCCAAACACTTTGCTTGTCTCCCTCATAAACCATAATGAGACAAATGATCTGGCTCATCTTTTATCTTGGGATATAGAAGATGATTATACCCTATAGATTTTATTCCTCCTGAAATGACTGTGCTCAAAGACTTGGAGGAGAACTGATCTTATTGTTTTAATCAGTCAATCTTTGAGTAAGTTTTAGGGTATGTACCTGTGGAGTTGTGAGCATATGTAAATGGAAATCATTCATTTCCTATCCTGTTATTTAATGTTACTAGTCCAAGAATTTGGAAAGTTCTTTACAGAAATAGAATGTTTCTTATTGGCAAGTATGTGTAGGACTCTGATTGCTGTATTCATACCATTGTGATTATACATTATTCAAATCAGGTACTAAGCAGGTGAAAACTACCCATCAAGAGTCAAGAAAGTTTTGTTAGGGATTTTGGCGTTCCTGCAGGTCAATAAAGTCATAAAGCTCTGTCATTTTCTCCGGTAGTAACATATTTTATTAGCAGCTGGTGTCCCTCAGATACAGGATTCCTGTCACTTCCAGAGATGTAAACAGTTTCCATTTTGAAATATAAACCAGAATCCTGATGATTACAGCTAAATAGGGCATTTATCAGAACTCAACCCTAGCTTGAGAGCATTCATGACAAGTTATTTTTTTCTTAAAAACAGACTGGTGATCACCACCCCTGTTGTTCCTTCCCCTCTGAGAGTATTTGAATTAGAGCAATATTTTCATACCTCTTTTTACTACATTACATACACGTTCTGGAGACCACTCAGGGTTGGGGTCCTCTTCCTTATGTGTCTTCCCATAGCCTTTAACATGTAAACCACGGAAACTGTATCCCAGTTTACTGAGGATTTATAGACATTGCCCTACACCGGGTGCTGGGGACGCTCAGTTGAGCGTGGGTGCAGCACCGCACTCTGGGTATTGCACACCAAAAAGAGAAGAAAAAGACTCCATGAGTAGGTCTTCTTTCCTCTGCGTGTTGAAGGGCATTCTTCAAAACTGTGTATCAGCTAGCCTGACTTTTTCTCTATCAAAAAGTCCTATTTTGCCCTTTTAGGTTTAACAGTTTTCCTTTGCTACTCTTGAGTACATACAGTCAGGGGCAGCAGACCTTTGTCCTGCCTGCCACTCTGGTGGGTGCTGAAGGTGGGGCTCACGCTGCCCCAGGGTTTGTCCCCCTTCCCCTGATGCAACTCATTAGACCTTGGGCAGCTGCTAAGTCCATTAACAGTCACTTAAGCACCAGGTTGAGGATTGTGCTGCTATGAGCTAAAGGTGGGGCTGACAGCTAGGAATGGGGGGGCTTAGGTGCCAGCATCTGAAAGGTATATTGTGTTAAATCTGGGGACAATTTTTTTTAATCTTAGAGATATCATTTATTGGTTGTCACATATAGTAGGTGGGATGTATTTTGCCACAGTTTTGCCAAAAATGCCATATAAGGCTTAACTGTTCATTTTGCTGGCAACTGTTATACACTAAATATTTAGGTGAGTCAATTCTCAAGTTGGTCAAGGCATCTTCGTCCCTAAATGTACTAAAAAATGCCGTACAAATTTACGTATATGTTTCTTACACTGTTTGATCTCAGCTGATAATTGACTATTCTTCAGTCTTGGCAGTATCCTTCCATTTTCTAAAAAAGCGAAGAAAAGTAAATAAAAGAAAGCCAGCAGACCAGATGCAGCCTCAAACCTACAAATTATTCCAGGACTTGAGCTCCTCTAAGGCTCTCTTTTAAGATCCAGTACTTTTTTCATTTGTTTGTTTTCAACAGGAGAGTTAGAGGATAGAAAATGCTTTATTGATGGAAAGTGGAAGCTGTTACTCCCCCCACCTCCTCTACTCAGCAAAACTAAGAAGGAAAGCAAGCCCATTCAAGTCCTAGCCAAATCTTTAAAATACTAACAACAAAGAGGAAGACCTTATTTCTAAGTAAGAAACAAAACCTTTGTGTCACTCTGATAAAGGTTCCACCATTTCCCACTTTGATTTGTGTATGTGTCTTCAATTCACATTTTTGTGGTATCACCTTCAAACGGGTTTCCACACATTAAAAAGGTGAAGGAAACCACCTGGGATGAGATAGCAACATCTCCTCCCTCTAAATAAAGGGTCCCGTTGGCCATCTTTCCGTGTCTAATTGGGAATTACACCGTGTGCCGTGTACTCTTCTGGATTCCAAGCACAGCCGGCTCCATCTAAGGCATACAAGTATCTAACAAATAGCTGTGTTATAAAAGAGGCTGCAACCGCGGCTAGCAGAACTGGCTGGGCAACCGAATCTCAGGTCATCACTCAGTGATAAAGGGAAAACGAGGCGGAGACGCTCGGGCCTCCAGGAGTTCTCCCCGGCGATGAAGCTGCGCCCCACACAGTTGGCTGTCAGCGCGGTGGCGGCGGCCACACCTGGCAGCAGCCACAGGGCACCTCCTGTGAACAAGGGCTGCGGCTCAGCCTCCACAAGCTGCTCTGGGCGGCGGCAAAGGCAGCAGCAGAGGGAGCCCGGGCGCTCTGGGCAGAGCAGGCTGGGGATCGCAGTGGCGGGGCTGCACCCCCCAGCTGCGCGGTGGCCCGCGCTGTGCAAGGTCCCGGCGCGCACTCAGCCGCGCTGCTGCTCACCCTCAATTGTTGACGAAGCGTGGCGCTCGTCGGCGCCCGGGAGACAACCCATTTTGCTTTCTTAGAGATAGGATTGAGAAATGAGCTGCCGAAGGCATTTGGCAACGAGGAGAGTGAAAGGCAGTTTCCTGCCAGCGGCTAAGTTGTGAAATTGCTTTGGAGGCAGCTGCCCCCGGAGCACGATAGGATTGACAAGAACGGACACCGGACACCGTTGCAGACCGCAGGCACGCCGGCTTGCACTTGAGGCGGATCGCTAGGACGCAGCCCCGCTCCGGCTCTAACTATTTGTACCTGAATAAAGGGAAGGAGAATAGAAACACGATTGCAAGTCGTATTCCTGAAAGGAAAACACATACACTCCGAAAGGAGGGGAGAAACAGCCCAGCCGGTGTGTAAATTTGTTTTAAGAGGAGAATCCCTCAGGTATGTTCTCTTTTCCCCGTATGCTCTGCCTTCATCTACATGTAATTTTGTCTGTCTTTTCTTGTTGATTCTTTTTGTTTGCACTTTGAATCACACCCATGGGGTTCCCTATTGTATTAGATGGATTTGTAAACGCTCCAGTGTTTATAATATGTATGGTTCTAATGAGGATCATACTTTTCAGTCATTGCTTTATTTTCAATGAAGAATGATACATGATTGTTTAGTTTCTGCTCAACTTTCAGGAGACTCTGCTTAGGGTCAAATAAGGCTGGAATAAAAGGCTGGGATATTTCCTAATCTCATGGGATTTGGGGGAAAAAATAGAGCCTAACAGAAAAGTTGAGGGCTTCTAGGAAGGGGTTAAAAGCCAAGATGTCATAGACAAGGACTGTGACACCCAAGTGTTTTTCCACCTCAGCACTGAGTCTGGAGCAAATTGAGCTTTACCAACGGTTCTGAATTTTGAGCTCTCTGTCAGTCCTTCAAGATAAAGACCCTGTAGATTTGCTTTCAAGAGGTGAATTTCTTAAATTGTTACTTGGTTCTTTTTTACAATTATTCTCTGGTGCTGAAGGAGGCAGTCTAAAAAATTCCCTGTGCTTCAACAGCTTGAGTGAACCCTAACTTCTGCAATTACATCATCGATATACTTGTATAATAAAGAGAAAGACAGATATGGCAACAATAGTAATGCTGGCTGCCTTTAGTACCTAGGCTGAGATGACAAAGCTTAAAGTCAATTTCCCCTATTAGGCTTTTAAAAAGAAAGAGGAAAGAGGTGGGTGGATAACACACATAAAAATGAGTGTTTGGAAATACTCTGCATTTCCTTAAAAAGCCGAGAATATAAGTTTATCTCATTTTGAACGAATAATAAATGGAGTGCTTTTAAAAATAATCGTACTGTCTTTACACTTCAATACATCATTCTCATAAAAGTGAATAAAATTGGCAATAAATTAAACATATGTGTATTAAATCCAATGAGCTTTTACTGGAGAGGAGGAAAAAAGAGAGTAAGGAAGTTTGCTACATTTTGTATGTACAAAAAATATTCATCGAGTAAGTAATGTTAATACAAAGAGTTACTGCAAAGCTCTAGGACCTTGACTATTAATGAATGTTGGTCTGCCTTTCTTATGATTTAAAAGTCCAGATGGAATAGAGGTAAATGAGATTTAAATGATAAGTCATGCATACTGTAAAATAAATCACCACCTTGCTCTTTTAAAACTAAAACATCATTTTTGCCAAATGGTAGTGATCCACAGCACTGATTCAGGTCACAACAGAGCAAGGAAGTCAGTTTTCAAAATTCCACGTGTCACTATAATAACAATATCAAAATATGGTAAGCAGCTCTAAGCGATTCCTGGTCCAGAAAGACTGATTTGGAAGATGGGCAAAGAGTTGAGCGCATTCATTAATAGGGGGTGAAAAAAATGCATATCTTCTTTGTTGACATCTTATATAGGTACCATTATAATATCTGTGGAAGAAACTCTATAGCGATGATACAACAGTAATTTTACTGAATTCATTAAATGATTGTTTCTCACACTAATAAATAAACTGAAGTAAAATAATTTAAAAGAAAATTTGAAACTCTCATATACAAAGTTACTTTTCAAACTACAATGGGATTCTGTTGAGAAAATAATTTCAATAGAATTGTGGACTTGGGATTTAATGTGGAAAAACAGATATGGATTTATTTCCTAGTATATGATTATTCATTGTTACACTTCCATTGTAGAGATTTGGGAACTTCTTCCAGAAATTGTCATCACCATGTGCTTGGATAAATCCATGCCCAGGTGAAATACAAAGTAAACATGTTAGATAAAAAAGAATTTACTTTCCATGTGCTTATTATTAACAAAGTAAACTATTTCCCCTTTAGACCATCTAAAAGCTTTTATGGTTGCTACTTTTTAAATATGAAGCAATGAACTATGTGGTGCACAGAACTTCTTAAGAGCCGATAGATCATTGTACATACATGACAACTGCAGTGATTCCCTTTTCAACAACAAATTATATGAAGTGTGTGTGTGTAAGGGTCAGTTGAGAAGGGGAATGTCCTTTGTGTCTTTGCTGATTTAAGGCAAATCTGTGATTTTTGAATGTCAGTACACTTTTGGTATCATATCTTTTCCCAGTGCTTCATTCACTTTCATTTCTATTGACCTACTCAGCTAATGCAACGCACAAACTCTACCGTGAGTTTTTCGAGACATGGTGCCACCTGTACATCGTCTTCCAGTTTTTAATACTACCAGTTTCTACCGTTTACTCTGTATCCCATAATCCTTAGTACAGAAGGACTTTCTACAGAATTTTTGAAATAGGAATCATCTTCCCACTTGAGAAAAATATTTTTGCTTTTCAAATGGAAATTTTGGGAGTTTTAAATATATACCAAATTTGTTTTCAAAATACACCTTTACAGATAGAAAGCCATTTTCTAACTATATTATAGTTTATACCTAATGTCAACTTAATATGATATATGTTTAAAATATTATCACTCAAGCAATAATTACAAATTCAAAGAAATATTTGCATCTTTTGTCATTATTGTTGTTATAAATCCTTTCTGGAATTTAAGCTTTTTGTGCTTGGATGGCCACTTTCCATTTCACTTCTAGCTTAAAAAAAGTGGGGGACATATTAATATCCCTCCCAGTTTGTAGCTTTTGAGCATTCAGTGTACTGAATGCTCGGTTTTCTAATCTCTGTAGAGATACTGGCTGCCACAGCTATGTTTGCTCCACTTGCAGGTTTTTAAGGCATAGTTGGGATGACAGGTGGTATCCTAAACTCTAGATCAGAAGTCCTCCAGAGGAGAAGTATGTATGAAGACATACTGAATAATTTCTCCTCCTGTGATCCAAGAAGCATAAATGTTTCCTATCTCTTGCATATCATAGTTATACAGCTGAGCTTCAGCATATAGAAATTGATAAAATCTTGATATGGGAGAAAATTTTATTGTGTTTATTTTTAATTTTATTATTAAGGTATTATTGATATACACTCTTATGAAAGTTTCACATAAAAAACATTGTGGTTACTATATTCACTCTTATTATCAAGTCCCCCACTTCCCCATACCCCACTGAAGTCACTGTCTATCAGTTTAGCAAGATGCCACAGAGTCACTACTTGTCTTCTCAATGCTAACACTGTCTTCCCCGTGACCCCCCCACACCATGTGTGCCAATCATAATACTCTCAATTCCCTTCTCCCTCCCTCCCTCCCCACCCGTCCTCCCCCTCCCCTTTGGTAACCATTAGTCCCTTCTTGGAGTCTGTGAGTCTGCTGCTGTTTTGTTCCTTCAGTTTTGCCTCCTTGTTATACTCCAAAAATGAGGGAAACCATTTGGTACTTGTCTAATAAAATATTTTGTGGACATAAATGCTGGTTAGGAAGATAAAAACTCAACATTTTAAATTGTACTCAGGGTTTTCAAAGTATTTTTTCAAGTAATCAGAGAAGATGGCTTCCCTTTAAAATACTTTCTTGTCTTCCTTAGACTTTTACAGTCACACCTTTCATCCCATCTCTATTCCAGCAGCCAGTCTTTGTTTGCTCAAGTACTATGTTTAGGGTAAAACATACTTTTTTAGGTGAGCATTCTGGCTCTTGAGTATCTGGGTGTACTGTCTTTTTGATATATTACAAAAAATGTTTTTCTTGGAAATATTTTGTTTCATGTGTTTTATAAGTTGAAACAACATACTCTAGAAGTATCTTTTCCAGGCACATTAAACCCAAGGAAAGGAAAAAGAAAAGAAACAGAGTGGCTATCAGATAAGGAAGACTATTTCTATTTTACAGGTGAAAAGAATTGATAACTTAGGCATTAGGCATGATCACCAAGGCACGTCTCTAAGAGGGGAAACTGTTGACCTGATCTGAGAAAAACTGAAGGAGGAACAGCCATGTTTGAATCATGTCTTGTTAAGTGGTACATGGCTGAAAAAACCTAAACAACTGCTTTTTTTTTTTTATCAATGAGAACTAGCTAGTAAATATTTCCAATCAGATGAAAATTGAGAATTAATATATACATTTCAACAAAAGAGTCTGGTACTTTCTGCTATCCAGTAGAAAACACTAAAATTAGTCAATTTCTGGTTCAGTCTCCCAACTGGCTGGGTAAATGTGAGCTGTCACTTTTCTATGCATTGGTTTACCGTCTGTAAAGGAAGAATGATGTTCATGTTCTCAGATTCAGAAATTCTGTAAAATCTATATAATGCAGACTGGAGAGTAGAACTCCAACTGAAAGGTGCTGCAGAATTACTTGACTCTAATTTGCTTCTCCTGAGGCTAGGGGTTTATAAATATTACTTACCTGCCTGATAACTTGAAAAAGCATTATTAATACTTTTAGGACTTGTACAAAATTTGTCAACTTGTTTTCTTTCATACAATAAAGCAATGAATGGTATGTATTGGCTTAATCATTTTTCATGTAATGGCATATTTTGTATAAAGCCCTGTATTTGTGAGTCATAAAATATTTGCTGTAGTTCTGGTTGAAGAGCTCGCATACCATCGCCAGATTCATTGTCCTAAAAAAATGTCTTGATCATGGCGCATACTACTCCCTGCTCAGAAACCTTCAAGTATACCACACTGTCTATAAAATAAAGCCTAAACATTTTAGTGTGAAAAAACACATCTTTTATAACCAGATCTCAGGCTGCATATCTTTACCTTCCTTGTTTTACCTTCCTCTAGTTCTTTACCCAATCTCAGCCCCAATTAAACAGATTAATCATAGTTTCCAAATACTGAAATTTTATGCAATTCAATAGTACTAATTATTTGCACAATTCATTTGATGATGCATCATATAACTTTCATAAGATTTCTCTTTTGGTCTTTTTTTTTTTGCATTCATGTTTTTTTTAATTTATTTTGCTATCATTAATGTACAATTACATGAGCAATATTATGGTTACTAGACTCCCCCCATTATCAAGTCCCCACCACATACCCCATTGCAGTCACTGTCCATCAGCGTAGTAAGATGCTATAGAGTCACTACTTGTCTTCTCTGTGTTATACTGCCCTTTCTCTTTTGGTCTTGATCTATTGTTTAAACCTTTATTGTTCCATCTAACTTTAAAAAATCCTAGCAAGACTATAACCCCATTAAGTATAGTATATGTATAAACTTCAGCAAGTTATTTAAAATTTCTGTGTCTTAACATTTCAACCAGAAAATAATGACATCATAAAGAGCATTGTTTCACTGAGTTTTCATGAGGATTAAAGGAAATGATAAGATTTAGTGCCAGAATACTGGCTATTATTACTCATAGTTATGTTCATATTCCTCATTACCTTGTGTATAGAAGGTGGATATTCAGTACATTTGTTTCCTTTTACATTTTTTTTGAATTCTACAATATCATTAGTTATTAGAGGAAAACACTAGTAATAGAAGGAGGGAGACTTGTGTACAGAGTAGGAAGTAAGAAAAAGAAAAACTAAAGTCAGAAAGAGAAACACAAACCATTATTGTGACCTTAAGATAGTAATTGCCTCAGCAACTACATTTAGAACAGAATGGAATAGCTTTGAATACCTTATTTTTTTATGAAATTGAGGTCCCTGAGATTCCAATATTCTCAGTGTGTTTTTCGTAGTATTATGAGGCAGGAAATATTAATGAATTTCTGTATTACAGCTGATAGGAGTTTCATGAAGTCTGCCACTGTAAAATGCTCCCGGGTATAAGGAGACAAATTAGAGTATGACCAGCAACCCTGATTCATTGCCATTATTCACAGCTCTGACCTCAGGAGGTCCTCACTAGCTCTTTGGAAAATGTCAAGATCTAGTGTTCATGTAGCTCATGAACAGAACCACTGAAAGGCAGATGTGTAGCTTTAAGAGAGGTAAAACATGAACAGTCAAAAACATGGGGGCTGACTGACCGACTTCATTTAGTTCAGAACCATGTCACATTACAGGTCCATGAAACCTCGCCATGGCATTTGTATTCCTATTTTTGATCAAGGATTCTGAGACCATGTACTGCTTTTTTTTTTTTCAGTTTGGTGTTTCTAGTAACAATGCTTTGCTCATCTGCTCTGTGTCCCATATCTTCCCTCACTTCCTTCAGTCTACATCTTCTTGTTTTAACTTCAGTTGATATCTAGGATGTGGTCTGTGTTTCTCCTGTTTACTACTATAGCACATTCAACTTGTGTCCACATTACTGGATTTTACTACCCTGACTCCTGCTTTATGGAAGCTAACTCATTGGATTCAACAGAAGCTGCAATTATATAAATAAATCCAGGGACTTTCTAATGGTATTTTCTTTAGTTTTTTAGAAGGAACTACTAGAGCCTCTGTTTATTCTGAGATAGGAAGCAATGTGGCTGATTATAGACAGGTGCTTTCCCCTGCAGTATTTCATAAGGGAGGAAAATTCCCTCCCACCAAAAAAAAAAAAGAGTAAATGAGGCATCTGAGGAAATCTGCCTTTATTCCTTGGTTGATCTTGAAATCTCTAAATTCCTCAGTAGTGATTATAAGAGGAAGGACTGCCAATTAGTAGGGGAAAAGTATGGTCAACTCTAGATTCTACTGAGAATAAAACTTGAGTCTGGCTTTGTAAGTTCTTTGCGAATTTCTAGATTTCATATTAATTTCCTCTTAAGACACCTGACACTATCAGCCTTGATGAACTTGTGTCATCATTGATTCCAATTGTCTGCATTTCAGGCCCTACTCACAAGATTTTGTTTGCTGATGGATGTGTTTGGAACATAAATCTTCCTTCTATGAAAATTAAGATATTTCTTGGAATGCAGAAAATTTTAAAAGTCTACGAGATGTGCCATTGTATCTTCGGGGGGAAGGGAGTTTCTGGCCTGGGGTGAGTCCTCTATGAAACGGGTGAAACCGAAATAAGTAAAGGGAAAGGGTAGGTTGGGAGAAAGGCTTTTATTCCTTACAGTTTCTTTCCAGGCATGGGTCCTGTCCATTGCTCACGGCTGCAGCTTGTTCTCTCCTTCCCCCACCCCCACCTCCCAGCAGGAACTCCATGGCTGGGTTCTTGGTGACTGGCACAAGCCAGACCAGTTATGTACCAGGAATGAAGGGGAAGAGAGAATGGATTTTTTTCTCTCCACCCCTTAGCCCAGATCCATGGGAGGCTCTGCAGTGGTAAACACCTATTGATATGTAAATAACTAAGGCTAGGTGGGAGATTTTGGAAATTCTGCCATTTGCCCCACAGACATAAATTTTAAGTGTCAAATTTAATTGGCATTATAAAACTCTAGATATGGTTTTAAAAAAATTATAGGAGCACCGAGAAAGTACTTTTTAAAGTAGTTACAGTTTCTGGATGCCTATTTTTCAGCTGTTTCTCAGGTAATCCACATATTGTGTTGCTTCTCATTGTGAACTCAATCTTTTAGTTGAGATTTCTAAAACTCCTACAGGGCAGATGATTTACTGTACTGCTTAATACTAGATGAAAATGGACCAAAAAGTAAAGCCTGTTTATATTTTCATGAAAAGCAATTTGTTACTATATGTCTGTGAACATTAATCGGTGATAAATCAATCTGAAATCTAATGGAGAGATACAGTGACTCCTACTTCTTAGGAATTAAAATATTAGTGAACAATTAATTAATTTGTGTCAGTAACTTTGGAACAAGGATAAATATATATTTATAGGTGACAATACTACTTAAAGATTAATACATCATCTTATGTCTTAAATATTGTACAGTAATGACATATACTCATGATGACATGGAAGATTCTCAAGTCTTTTCTCTTAATGTTTTCTACATTATAAAATATTAAATTATGCTTAGCATAATTGGCCTTTAATACTTTCTAATTATTTGACATCGGTAATTAGATATTTTAGATAAACAGGCATTTCCTATTTAGTTAAATAATGCAATGCTAATAATGAGTGATAGCTGGGTAATTAATATTCTGTTTATTTGGTTGAGAAGTAGTTGAAATGGCCTTTGTAAAGTAAGTTAACTGTTATATGGATTGATTATTGGTACTGAGGGAAATATTCTGTCCCAAGATCACAGACGTGGCTCCCAACATATAATCTTGTAAGAGGAAAACACGTGGCTATAAAAAGAAATAGAAAGGAATTGTTGTTATGTAAAATCCATCTCCTTCCCAGAAAAGCAATTCAAAGCCAGAAACCTACTAAAGGAAAGTGAGAACGTCAACTCTATAATATGAAAGAATATATTTTTATAATTCTGTGTACTACAAGGCTTATCTTAATTACATTTTGCTTAGATCACTACTGAAATTAGTCTGTGGGTCCTGAGGACTCAGGGGGTGGCTACAGAAGAAGGTAGGGCAGGAGTGTCACAGATAACAGGAGAAGGCCACGCTTGGACTTGAAACAATGTCCAAAAAATCCACATTTCAGAAATCCCAACACACCAAGGTGACTGTGTTTACTATTTTCTGTTCTTGCTATACGCCTTAGGGTTCCTGAGGGACATCCCCTGTACCTTTCTGATTAAAAGGTGTGTGTCTTGCCTCTTGCTTTGCTGCCTTTGTCCTAATTAGAGGAGCCATAAAACATTTGGAGTCTAGGGGATTCCCTCTGTGTTAATTACAGAGCTGTGAGCAGCTTTTGCAGAAATGAAGCAAGTTCAATTTCAGACAAGATGTGTCTGTGTGTTTTTAATGTGTGGTTGCCTGTTCTATGCAGAGGCCAAAAGTCTTGGCTTTCCAGACACCTCACTCCCTCACCATCTAGTCTGCCCTGAATTTCTAGTGCCTGTATTTGCCTTCTCTTCTATTCTTCACTAGGTTGTGAGCTTCTTGAGAGCAGGACTAGTGCCATAGTTCTCCTTGCTGCAAAACCGGTAGAATGCTTACATTTATTAGTTGCAGAGAAAACACCTGGTGAATTAAAATGGCTCTGATGGGATGCAATACATCAGTTTTCTGTATTTGACATTATTAATAACAAAGGATAATGCTTAAAAGAGTTTTTCCTGACATTTTAAAGAAGAGGGGATGACATAGACTGTAATTATTGGTCAGAGAGAATATTCCAGACACAGGAAATGCTTGTGGGGCAAAAGGAAGTAATACTTATTGGGAGCTGAGAGCAGCAAGCTGTTTTTGTTGATATTTAAGACCTTTTGGGCACTTTACTATGCTGTTTACAAGACATGTGAAAATGAATAAAAAAGGACCTGCCATCAAAAGCTCTTACATCTAATGGGGAAGGGAAACATGAACCGAAATTATTATGCAAGGAGTGGATTAAGGGAGTGTGACAAAGTAGTGACTGTGAATCTGAGCAAAGCACAAATGGAAGGAATGAATTGTGAGATTCCATATGCAACAGTGATGCTTCTGGTGAAGAGAAAATGAAAGGACATTCTATTCAAGCTAAAAGGTAAAGGAATGTCTTGGATTAGAGCAGAGAATATATGGTGAGGAGTAGGGCTATTGGTAGGACTGAATATCATGAAATAGGCATGATAGGAGTCATTTTTGATGGAAAGCATTAGAAAATACTATCGTTTATTGAAATCGCTTGCTGAAATACCATCGTATCCCTGAAACCTAATGCAGGTTACAACACATAGCCAGGGCTCAATGAGTATTTGTTGGGTGAATGAATAAAGTGTTATCTCCATATTGTCAATATTTTTAAAAACGTTTGAACTGAAATCCAAATTTCTAACTGGTTAGATTCCTCTTGAATATGTCTTTCTTTATCTTCACTAGGAACCTATTCTGTGTAGACTACTGTGCAGGTCCTGGGATTTCAAATAACTTTCTTTTTTAGTTTATTTTTATAAAGAACTGTCTTTCAAAGGTGAGATGTATAGCCTTATTAGGGAGCAAAGACATAGACAGACACTATGCTTGGTGTGAGTAGAACTTTACAGAGTAAATTGAGCTGTTTCTCTGATGTCAGCATATTATTCAATATTTTGGAATCTGTTAAATAAATGCCTCTTTTCCACATTGTGATCAGATATTTCTCACCTGAACACTATGGCTGAATTTGCACTTACCAATGAAGGCAAGGCCATTCAACCTCAATTATGATCTTGGGAAACTGCCAACAAATTTTGATTAATAAGCACTGCTTAACTGTTAAAAAAAAGCCAAAGGACAATCTTTCTTGGTTCCTGCTTGAAATAATAGCTTGGTAAGAAATTCAGGAATGAAAGTAGAAAAAAAATCATAGCCCAAACAATTTCTAAAGACATGAAGGCAAGACAAAAGCCTTTAATTAAAACTGTAATTTCTCATACCATTAAATCTATAGATTTCTTCTTTGGCAAAAAGGATTTTGTGTTTTCTTCACTATGCTATGTAAAACCTATTTGCTTTTTTTATACTATTGAATGCAAACACAGCCAAGTACAGACCAGAAGGAGGATTATTTCTGATTATGTGTTCAGGTATTTCTTAGTTTATATACCATGTGGGTTTCCAAATTTTCTGCTAGGTGGTATCAATCTTAAATTCTCTAGGGAACTGGCTTTTTTTTCTGAAAAATTATGCTAAATACCCTTGTAAAGCAAGTATCAAGCCATTGATTTACGTGTTTTTTAAATATACACTTGGCTGTGCTGATGCATAAGTAAACTGTTTTTCTTTTTAAAGAACAGACAGCATGGTCACTGTCCCTGCCTTCCATTTTTAAGAGGAGCTGTTGTAGGTGCTGACACATAACATTGCAATAGCCATGCATATCAGTGTCTGCAGTCAGGAGGAAAAACTGGGCTGAAGGGCCTAAGAATACAGTAATGTTTCTTTCAGCAGGGCAAGGAGGTAGGGATTGCTGAGTGGGAGAGACAGCTCTCCCAAAAGGTAAATAAGCCATGACAACTATGAATACTCGTGTTTTCTTACCTTAGCCCAGTTCTCCATCTTGTTACGTGTGTGTGTTCGATCACTCACCCTATTAAAACATACCTGGTTTGTGTCTCATTCCTCTGCTTATTTGGAACTCTTTAAATTATTCCAAAATGTAGATAATTATGCCATGTGCACACAGAGCCATCTATGAAGGAGAGATCATTAATAAATAATAAAGAAAGAATTATAGAGCTTTCAAGAGAACCCAACAAGAGATGAGGCAGATTAAATGCAGAGCAGGGACTTTTTCTCTCGTCTTCTTGCCAAGAAATTGGGGACACAACTCTAGCTTCAGTTGGCTTATACACATTTATTGGGAGTCATGCCTAAGCATTATATGATAAAATTTTTAAGTGTTATTCTAAAAAAATCACAGTAGTGGTAAATGTACATATTTTTCCTACCTTACACCCCGTTCCAAAAACTATAAATTCTCTTTGTATTTTCACTTTTATTGTGTAAGTAGATTTTTTTACTACTTAAAAAATTTGAACTTGTAGAGAATGAAAAAAAATCATTAAAAGAAAATAAACCAGGTGTATTAGAAGTAGCAAAATAGTTCTTATTTATTTGGTAAGATTTCAGGGCCATGTAGCTCTCACATTTGGAAACAGAAACAGAAACAACCCTCTCCTTTGCCCCCAAGAATAATGATGTTTTAATTGCACTTTATTATTATTCCAAATATCCCAAAAGAGTAAATAAGTTAGGTTGCATCAGTTTTTAACAATATAGTTATCATATTCTTTCCTGAAAATTGTGGTAGGTAAGGTAAGATCTGAGTAATTGGACACTTGAGGCAGAGAAAAGAGTCATTAAGTGGGACAGAAAAGATGAACAAAGAAGCCAGGTCGTTGGGAACAAGATTTATTTACTTCACAAACTGCATTTTTAGGGCCAGGAATTTCTGTGCCTTTTAGCTCCAAGGCTCAGACCAAATGGCTGAGAGCTCCATCAGATGCTAGGAAATTTTTAGTTTAGAATAGTGTTCTATGTTTGAATACATCTGGGAGATGAAGAATGTACTGTGGAGACACAATTTCTAATAAAGATCCATTAAGAAAGTTTTCTTTTTGAAAAATCTTTGAGGCATAATTGACATAAAACACTATATTGATTTCAGCTGTGCAACAAATGATTTGTTAATTGTATGCATTGTGAAATGATCAGCAGGAGAAGTCTGGTTCCCATCCATCACTATATAAAGTTAAAGTTTAGGATTTACTTTCTTGGCAACTTTGAAGTATACTCTACAATATTGTTGAATATAGTCTCCATGGGATGCCTTATGTCCCCATGACTTATTTATTTTATAACTGCATGGTTGGACCTCTTGATCCTTTCAACCATTATGCCCACTCCTCAACCCTCTTCCCCACTGACAACTGCCATTCTGTTCTCTGTATCTAAGAGTTTAATTTTGTTGTGTTTGTTCATTTGTTCTGTTTTTTACATTCCACATAAAAGTGAAATAATATGGTAATCGTCTTTATCTGACCTATTTCACTTAGCATAATTCCCTCAAGGTCCATCCAATTGATGCAGATGGCAATATTTCATTGTTTTTTTATGGCTGAGTAGTATTCCTGTGTATTTGTGCATGTGTACAAATATATACCACTTCTTCTTTATCCAATTATCTGTTGATGAACACTTAGGTTATTTTCATATCTTGGCTATTGTAAATAATGCGGCAATGAACATAGAGGTATATATATATATATATATTTTTTTTTTTTTTGAATTAGTGTTTTCATTTTCTTCAGATAAATACCAAGAAGTGGAATTGCTGGATCATTCCGTAGTTCTGTTTATAACTTTTTGAGAAACTTACATACTGTTTTCCATAGTGGCTGCACCAATTTAATTCCTACCAATATAGTATGCAATGGTCCCCTTTTCTCTACATCCTCAACAACACTTGCTGTTTCTTGTCTTTCGATAATAGCCATTCTAACAGGTATAGGGTCATATCTCTTTATAGTTGTGATGTGCATTTCCCTGATGATCCGTGATGTTGGACCTCTTTTCATGTGCCTCTTGGCCATCTCTGCGTCTTCTTTGGGAAAATGTGTACTCAGGCCCTCTCCCAACTTTTTAACTAAATTTCTTTTTCTATTGAATTTTAGGAGTCCTTTATGTATTTTGAATATTCATTCTTTATTGGATAAATGACTTGAAAATAGATTCTCCCATTCAGTAGGTCATCATTTCATTTTGCTGAGGGTGTCCTTTGGTGTGCAGAAGCACTGTAGTCTGATGTTGCCCCACGTGTTTGTTTTTGCCTTTGTCGCCTTTGCTTTTGGAGTCAGATGCAAATATTCATCACCAAAATTAACGTCAGGTGACTTATTGCCTATGTTTCCTTCTCAGAGTTTTATGGTTTCAGGACTTACAGTCAAGTCTTTTAAAATCCATTTTGAATTAATTTTTGTGTATGGTGTAAGATAGTGGCCTACTTTTAGTCTTTTATATGTGGTGGTCCAGTTTTCACAGCACATTTGTTGAAGAGACTGTCATTTCCCCTACTGAATGTTGCCTCCTTTGTCAGAAATTAATTGACCATGTATGTTTGGGTTTATTTCTGGGTTCTTTGTTTTGCTCCATTGATCTATGTGTCTGTTTTTATGCCAGTACCATATGGCCTTAATTACAATAACTTTGTAATATAGTTTGAAATCAGAAAGCATGGTGCCTTGAGATTTGTTCTTCTTTCTCAAAATGTTGTTGGAGGAGGGTCTTACTTCATTTTTAATGGCTGCTGGCTGCTGACTAATGAGGCTGGTGGTTGCTGAAGGTTGGGGTGGTTGTGACAAGTTCTTAAATAAGACAACAATGACGTGCTGATTGACTCTTCCTTCATGAATGATTTCTCTGTAGCGTGGATGCTGTTTAATAGCATTTTGCCCACAGGACAACTTCTTTCAAAATTGGAGTCCCTCCTCTCAAACTGTGTTGTTGCTTCACCAACTAAGTTTATGTAATATTCTAAATCCTTTGTTGTCATTTCAACACTCTTCCCAGCCTCCTCACCAGGAGTAGATTCTATCTTAAAAAGCCACTTTCTTTGCTCATCCATAAGAAGCAACTCTTAACCTTTTAAAGGTTTAATGTGAGACTGCAGCAAATCAAATACATAAAAATCAAAAAGTTTGAAATATTGTGAGAATTACCAAAATGTGACACAGAGACATAAAGTGAGCAAATGTTGGAAAAATGACTTGCTTGACGAGGGTTGCCACAAACCTTCAATTTGTAAGAAACATAGTATCTGTGAAGAGCAGTAAAACAAATCACAATAAAATATCTGTTTGCATATTTACCTTTATCAGTGAGAGTTTTACTTTCATATATTTCCTTGTTATTAATCTGTGCCATTTCTTTTCAGCTTAACGAAGTCCCTTTAACATTTTTAGTAAGGCTAGTTTAGTGGTGAGGAACTCCTTTAGCTTCTGATTAACTGGAAAACTGTCTCCCCTTCAGTAATAATGGCAGTCCTGTCAGGTAGAGTATTCTTGAAGTTTCGTCCTTTTAGTACTTTGAATATATTATGTTGCTCCCTTCTGGCCTGCGATATTTCTGCTGAAAAATCTGCTAATGGTTTTTTAGGGTTTCCCTTTTATGTTACAAGTTGTTTTTCTCTTACTGCTTTTAAGATTCTCTTTATATTTAACTTTTGACATTTTGATTATAATGTGTCTTGGTGAGGATCTCTTTGTGTTTATCTAATTTGGAACTCTCTGTGTTTTCTGGACCTGAATGTCTGTTTTCTTCCTCATGGTAGTGAAGTTACCAGCCTTTATTTCTTCAAATAAGTTTTCTGTGCCTTTCTTTTGCTCTTCCTCTGAGAACCCTATCATATGAATGTTACTCTTGTTGATGTCCTATTAGCTCCCTTAAGCTATCTTCACTTTTAACAATTCTTTTTTCTTTTCGTTACTCTGATTTGGTGAGTTCCATGTCCTGTCTTCGAGGTCACTAATCTGTTTTTCTGCTTCATCTACGCTGCTGGTGAACACCTCCAGTGTGTTTTTCCGGGCAGTTTTGTATTCCTCAGCTCCTGTGACTACTATTTGGTACATTTTTATACTTGATATCTCTTTACTGAAGTTCTTACTGCCTTCATCCATTCTCCCAACCTTGGTGAGCATCGTTATTATCGGTACTTTGAATTAGTTATCAAGTAGACTATTTATCTCCATTTTGTTAAAGTATTTTTCTGAGGTTTTACCTAGTCCTTTCATTTGGAACATATTCTTCTGTTTCCTCTTTGCTTGACTCTTGTTTCTATGTATTAGGTGAAACAGCTACCTCAAGAATGATTTCTTAAGTTCTATGCAATACAATATATCAATATAGAGCCTTTTCAGTAGAATGTTTGTTATATTTAAATGGATAATCAGATAATTTAAATTCAAATTATGTTTCCCTAATATAAGTATATACTTTTCATATTTTGTAGGTTGTCTATTTAATGTAGTGATATAAAGTGAAGGGGCTTTGGATTTTCAAGTCCTGTATTCAAACATAGGCACTACCACTTTCTAGAATTGTGGTGTAAGGCAAGGTGCTGAACTGCGGCAGAACCTAGTTTCCTCCTTTTTGCAACAGGAATAGTGTAATCATTTTGAAGAGTTTTGTTGCCATTGTTAAGTGAGCTTTCAAAATATTCAGCATAGTGCCTGGAACAGAGCAAGCAGATATTAAATGGCAGGAACTATTATTATTTGTTACTCAGTAGCTGCCTCTGCTACTCATGATACACTGTGAAAATTAAGATAACATATTTGTATCTGGAGTCATGGTAAAACTTAAGGTCAGGACTAGGACATATTCAGGGACAGTGTGGGAAAACCTCGAACCGGTGTCTGTACCAGTCCAGGAGCCAAGACTCCCATCAGTTGACAGCCATTCCCAGAGTCTGACTCAGAGGAATAAATACCTTGGTCCTGAAGGTATCACACCCTGACATCCATTAAAGTATGCCCTGTGTGCCTCTCAAAGCCACTTGATTCAGATGGCAAGGTGACACCATCTAGGGTAGCTGGGGGGTCTATTTTCCTGAGGGAACTTACATGAGGAATGTTATTGGAATGAAATGGAGCCCTTGTAATTGCAACTGCTCTCAAGACCACAGTACATCATCTCCCTCCTACAGCTCCAGTTTAGATATTCCCTACCCATGCCCAGCACCTCTTACTGCCTAGCCTGGGTGGTTTGCCTGATGGGGTGACCCAGATTACCATCCCTAAGGTGTCTGAGCCCTTGGTCATTTTGCCAATCTTAGTCATTTACTATCAGATCACACAGGGGATTTGTGAACAGTTTCCTCAGTGGTTTACCTAGGTGCAAAAGATATTCTTCTTGGTCCCATAGTGTAATTTCAGCTCTAGATTCTTTGAATGATTAGAGTCAGTTTCTCATGCCTTAAGTCTAAAGTGAACATATGGCAACCACACCTCAAGGTTTTATGGTGGTGTTTCCACTGTGTGTCCTCACAGAAGCAGTCTTCCTCTGGGAATCAGGTGCTTTATGCCATAGGGAACAAAGTTCTGGGGACGGGAACTGCAAGAAGTCCAGCTGGTGCTTTGAGAGTGATAATAAGTAGGACCACTCCTTGGTTCCCTGACCCACACATATTATCTACTCGAGACATAATACCATGTGATAGTCATAGATTTAGAGTAGATACGCATGCTGAAGTTGGCACCTCGTCCTATCAGGGTATCATTTCTAAGCTGGCACTTCAAATGTGTATTCAAAAGGTTATTTATTTATTTATTTATTTTTAATTTTAGCAGCCTGGAAGTTGTTCAACGTTGATGTGATAGGTACTGGGACTAGTAGAGTCCTTGGTCATAAGCCCATTGCTTTTCATTCACTACTGTGACGTAGTCCTCTTGGTCTAAGATGAAATGTGTGGGTGGGAAAGGCCAATTCATATTTGGAATAGTGTTTATCCTAGTTAAAATGAAGTACTGCCTTTTTAGAGTATAAATTCAATGTAATCAACTGCTACCAAGTAGCTAGTCAATATCCTTGTAAAATGTTATGTGTCGGGTGCTCAGCAAAATTACCTCTGTTGCTGGCAGGTTGTACACCGAGCAGCAGCAAGTGCCTACATCTGCCTTGGTGAATAGGTATCACGCTCTTGAGTCCACACATAACCTCATCTCAACTGTATGTGGCCAAATCACTGAACTTACTCGGTTATTTACTGCTATTTCCACGGTGGATTCTCTTTGGGGGGCCTCAACATGCAACACAAAAATTTTCACACTTTGAGCTCTTTCCCTTAAATCCATCCACCTGTTTCTTCCCTATCTCTCTTTGACCCCGACCTTCCAATCTCCCGAGAAATTAGCCAAGTGATTCACCACTGCTCACGAGTCCACATATATTCCATCCCTGGCCCACTTAACTTTCCATACAAAGTGGACGATCAGGTAGCCTTCCTCAAGTTCTGCCAGTTGGGAAGATTTTCCTTCACTGCTGTCTTTCAGTGCCATGTGGAATGGGACTGTGTAGTAACAGTCCATTGTCATGGACTATCCACATATTGAGACACCCACACACTGAGATAACTCATCCAGACACTAAGTTCAGATACTTTTCATTCTTCGCTTAGAGCTTCTACAATGAATGTCTTCTAATGAGAATATCTATGTATGTATTGGTCCACACACATACTGAGAAGGAGACAGTGGTGAAATAGTAGTAGATGCCTCACGTGGTCTAATAGTAGTCTAGAACCTATATTTATGTAGCTTACTTATGCCTTGTGACTCCGTGTATGCCTGATAATCCCAGATACACCATTTCCATTTTACCATGGATTACTATTGGGTTCATTCAATCTTACAACTTGGTAAATCAGACAGAACTCAGTCTATGACAGGTAGTTCTGGTAGCATGGTTAACTGATGCCACATATTCAAGTGCTGTGGGTATATTTGGGTGCAACTGCTGATTGGGAAATAGCTTTTTGAGTGGTGTATAGGTTTCCACTCAGCATGATGTTTCTCTGGAATCCAGGGGCCAACATTATGATTCTCCTGTTGGGGCTCATCATTAATTCCACAGTGTGGCATTTTCACCACAGACGTCTCTGTCCCACCAGCATATGGGTTCAGAGTAGTATTCCCAAGTATGAGTCATATTAGTTCCAGAAACTGAAGAGGCTACCACACTGGATGTGAGAGGCAAGGATTTGCTTTTTACTTTGAAAGGGTTATCAAGGTATCCTCTGGACCACATAATCCTAAAAATCGCACTGGCGTGAGCCTCTGAATCATCATAGGGTCGAGATTCCTCTGGAGCTCATGTGTCTTATCAAGGTCTTACTTTCACCTTCTTGAGATGTTTTGCTCACTGGATCCAATTAACAAGGTATTATCAATGTAGAGGACACAATGTGATGTTCTTCAGAATACTCAGATGGTCTAGGTCCCAGTGCATGGTAGGAAAATCAAGACAGCTCTAGGGAAAAACTGTATATTCTTATTTTCCCCACCTGAAAGTGAACTGCTTCCGAATCGTTTTCCTGATAGAAGAGAAAAGAATAAATTCACTGGTCAGTGGCCATATACTCTGTATCTGAGGCTATATTAATTATGTTGTAACTTTACCCTAGTTATCCGTCTGGAGGTCCATAGGGGTGTTTCTGGGAGACCTTGAGGGAGGGTGAACAGCTTTTCTTGCAAGTTAGAGACCTTTATAATATTGTCTTCAAGCAAGGGTGGAACACTAGGCACTAACAAGGAGCAAGCCACTTTTGCAGCTTCAGAGAATTCAGGGGAATGTGAGGATTTAATAGTTTCAAGAGAATTAACCCACATGTCCCCATGCCATGGCTCATAGTCCCATTTTTTTGCAAACCTTGGCATATCCAACCTGCCTTAGTTGAGAATTAAACCTCTGGAGCTCTGCCACTCACGATTAATCCCTGGATCCAGTGCTCAGCTTTTTCTGCATCTGCTGCAAGAGGTGAAAGTTTATTTTTCTGATGATGTGGACACCCACTTTCTTTACCCTTAGCCTTAAGTCCATTATTATCACTCAGCCTTTTACTCTCTTTCTCCCTGCATCAAGAGGTCCCAGAAACAGTTATTTTATTGCATACTGTTAAGCACTTTCTCTCCTCAGGATCTCAAATACCCTGAGATGTTGTACACATGCATACTTTCCCTTCTAGTGGAATCACACCTCAGTCCACCAATAGTTAGTATTTTCACAATTGCACTGCTGCAATATACTACAGGTTATCCATTTTCCACCTAGTATAGGTAATTAGGTTCTCATTGTCGATCCAACAGAGAGGATTCATATACAATATCTCAGTTTAGAGTCGCTTCCTCAGTGTTCCATTGGTACCAATTTTCTTATGTCAGGTTCCCTGGAAATCAGATTATGAAACATACATGAATAGAGCTTCTTTTGGATTTGGTAGAGGAAGAAACTGAAGGGCAGTGCATTTGCAACAGAGTACTCGGCCAACCTACAGGAAGCTCTGATGCTGCAGTGGCCCCTGTATTTAAAGTAAAGGGGCTAGGCATTTGAACAACTCCATCAATTAGTCATTGGATATGGACTGCCCCAGAGGAAGGGCAATAACCCTTTGGTCATGGATCATTCTCAAACAGTGATTTAACTATGTGCCTTTGGTGATAAACACAACACTCTTGGTAGTTGGAAGAATGAGTGAGCTGGTCCTGAAGGGGTATCTGAATGGTGCATCACAGCTGTGCCACACCATGTCTTTCCATTAATTCTAGGGTAGACTTGGATGGGAGGCTGGAACACAAACAGTATAATTGAGAATACAATATTTTAAAAATTAAAATATCATTAATATACACTCTTATGTTGGCTTCAAATGTATGTCATAGTGGTTCAACAGTTGCCATGATCAACTTATATTGTGATTGCAAATTATTGTGCCCCTTTATCCTGTCCTAACCCCCTACCCCTTGGTAACCACCAGTCACTTCTCAGTTCTATGAGTCTACTGCTGTTTTGTTCCATTTTGCTTTGTTTTTTTATTCTGCAAATAAGTGAAATCATATGGTGTTTGTCTTTCTCTGCCTGACTTATTTCACTGAGCATAATAGCCTCTAGATCCATCCATCCTGTTGCAAATGGCAGGATTTCTTTTCTATTTATGACTGAATAATATTCCATGGTGTATATATACCACATCTTCTTTGTCTGTTCATCTATTGATGGACACTTAGGTTGCTTCGATATCTTGGCTATTGCAAATAGTGCTGCGATAGACATAGGGGTGCATATGTCTTTTTGATCAGGAATTTTATTTTTTTCAGGTAAATTCCTAGGTGTGGAATTACTGGTCAAATAGTATTTCTATTTTTAGTTTTTTCAGGAACCACCATACTACTTTCCAGAGCAGTAGCACCAATTTACATTCCCACCAACTATTTCTCCATATCCTCACCAGCATTTGTTGTTTCCTGTCTTTTGGATAGTGGCCATTCTAACTGTTGATATCTCATTGTGGCTTTAATTTGCATTTTGTTGATGATTAGTGATGTGGAGCATCTTTTCATGCACCTGTTGGCCATTTGTGTTTCTTCTTTGGAGAAGTATTTGTTCAGGTCCTCGGCCCATTTCTTAATCAGGTTATTTGTTTTTTGGGTGTTGAAACATATTAATTCCTTGTATATTTTGAATGTTAACCCTTTATCAGATGAGTCATTTACGAATATATTCTCCCATACTGTAGGATGTCTTTTTGTCCTGCTGATGGTGTGCTTTGCTGTACAGAAGCTTTTACGTTTGATGTAGTCCCACTGGTTCATTTTTTATTTTCTTTCCCTTGCCCAAGGAGATGAGGATGCAAGATTTTAATATCAAGGTATACAGAGAGTGTATGCTTTCTGGAATAACTTTTCTATGTCCTTCTCCCTCCTAAGGCACAGAAGTTAACTTGGAAGCCATTCTCACTGATTATTTTTTTAAATTATTACTTAATTTATATTTTAAAAGTTTTTTAATTTATATTTTTAGATGTTTAAAAAAATTAACATATTGTGGCTCCTGAGTATAAAAGATAATCTGATTTCCCACAGCATTCTTCTTGGTTTTTGCTTTCTAGTTGTTGCCAAGGCCTAAATAAAGAGGCTAGGCTGAGTCGGTGGGGTGGGGAAGACAAATGCAGGTACAACCAGAACCTGAATCTTAATATGGTTTTGTGGAAAGGAGAAAGGCCTTACTTTCCTTTGTGAGAAGGGGCTTTGGAAAACTTGAATTTGTATAGATAGACATTGTATATTTTTACCCCTGTGGTAATTGGGGATGTAAGAATTTTTATTGCCTTCTGAATTTCTTCCTATTTTCTTATTTCAATTATGCCAGCACCTAGACTTTCCATAGATCAAGTTACGAACTGCTTCTCTTGTGATTACTTATTCCCAGATGCTCTATGAGGTAAGAGAGCTGGCTGATGCTAAGCATGTTTTAGTTTTAAAATAAAGAGACTTTACATATTTATTTTAGCATTCCATAATAAAAATATAAGACATTTTAAAGGAACTACCTTGACATTTTGAATTCTTTATTGGTGGCATATGTTGCCTGTCATTCTCTGGAATGTGCTCTATCTTCACTGAAAAAATTAAAAGATGTCTTACCATTAAGTATTTTAATAGTTTCTTTCTAGATTTACTTGAAAAGCACCCTGTGGTACAGCAAAAGAATGAAACTGAAGCTCTGTTTAGGGAGACACTAATTTTAATTTTAGTTATAAGTGCCACACCCATTTTGCTTACAGTCACCCACAAATTAGAATCAGATGAAGTTCCTCTGTGTGAGGAGAATCGCGCTGTCTCTAATACTCTAAAGGGGAAGGGAGGGTACAGTAATTATATAAGCACCTAAGGTTTGGTCCTTGCCATGCTGCACAACATTCATTAAAATTTAAAATTCATACTTCTACTTCCGAACAAGAATACATCTAGAGTTCTGCACAGTAATTGAGGTGAAAAGAACAGCTAGGAAGTCATATCAATAGTCAAGTGTAGAAGTCTGTGGTGATGATTAAGTGAGTCTATAATTCTAATGTGTATAGTACAATGACTACAATATTTTAGGCTGTACATAAAAAAAGTTTACTTTTTGTGGATATTTACTTTCTAAAAGAAGATAATGACCTCGAGTGAATGTTAATGAAGACCTGAACCAAGATGGTAGCTCTGGGAATGGAAAGAAAGTCGGGGAAATGAGAAAAAACTGTAAAGCTCAGGACCATAAGATTTAGAACTGGCTGGAAGTTTGGGGCAAAGAAATAGAGGAATCAGATGCGAACCTGGAGTTACAGTCTATACAGCTAAGAGAATTATGGTTTTGTTAATTGGTATTGTACAAGAAAGTTAGAACTAGAAACTGAGGAACAGAGAGGGTAAATACTTTGCTCCCTGTGCCCAGCTGGTGTGTGGTACAGCCATGATTCAAAGCAGGCAGTCTAGCTTAAATCTCCATCCCATTCCTCTCCCCTAGAGTTATGAATGGTATGCGTAGTAGCTCAGCAGGGCACTAAGTAGAGTGTGCTTCCCACTCACCAAGGACGGAGGTGCTCCTTGGCATAACCGATGTAACCTGACCTGAACAGTACAGTGTAGTATCATTTGGGAGCCCTGCAGAAATCGTTCAAATTCCAGCCCTATCATTTGAGTAAGTCTTTAATAGTTACTTGGAATTTCTGAGTCTGTCTTCTTGTTTTTAAAATGAGGGCAATATTTTGCCTTGTGAGATTGTTTTAAGGATTCAGTTATGGTATTTTAATATATTTAATACAGGGTAGACATTTCCTGTTCAGATAGAGATATCAAAAAGTTCACAGGTGCAGGGCTAATTTGTTCTCACAGGGATCTGGGCCTTTGTCTTGGTACAGGACACTAAGCTGGTAATGTGTCCATTCAACCTAGACGTAGAAGATGTAGGAAACATGAGAGCCAGTAGTGGCTTTGGATCCTGAATGGTTTTCTTCTTTAACAGCCTTCCTTTGTAAAGATCAAATCTCCAGTAACAATTCCAACCAGGTCAAAATTGCTCATGAGATTTTCTTTCAGAAATTCCTTTTAACATCAAAAGACTTTCCAGTTTCAGAAAATTACAGACATTGGCTATAGAAAATCATGGCAGAAGCCAAATTATTTAAGAATAGAGTTCTGTTACCATCCCAGAGAACACTGGGGGCAGAAGGGAGCTGCCGGCCCCTTGGATGTGATCGCTTCGGAGGAAGGCAGCACAGCACAGGGAAAAACAGTGAAGTTGGTGCAGGAGACCTGCAGTTTTGTTCCAGCTCTACTGTGTGAACTTAGGCAAGTGTTTTGACCTTTGTGGGTTTTCATTTCATGCTGTGTCCAATTGGAGGATTAATGCTGTTCAAACTGTGCTCTCCAAGCACTAAGATCCTGTGAAGGGGCTGCATGAGCTGGAGCTCGTGTGGAAGCGGCAGGTAAAGTGAGATTTCAGGCTTACTCCCTTAATTCAACCAAAGGAGCTCTGCTTTTGTCAATTGTATCATTGTGTTTCCACATCTGATTTTATTGGGGGAAAAATGAGTGGATTCTGAGGGTAAAACATAAAACACATAAACAACTTGGCTTGACTTTGGGATGATATTCTGAGTTGTTCATTTGTAAACATGTTCTCTGCTCTCTTTGCATGTCAATGGGCAAAAGTTGCAAAGACTGAGAAAGACATAGTTATTATCCTGAAGGGCTGGGAATAGGACCAGGCCATGACCAAGGCAATAAGTGGGCAAAGCTCATTCTAGACTCCTCAGTCTCAGTTCTGGTCTATCTCCCTACTTAACTCCTTTGGTGGTGGACTCTCCCCATCCTCAGTTCCTTTGTGTACTCTGCTCTCCCTCAGACTCTTGAGGAATGTCTAAATAAACCATTTATACCAAGATACAAAGTGGCTGATAAGCTTCAAAACATACGGGCCCCTTGGTGAAATTAATATTCTAACAAGGACCAAAGTTTTAAATAAAAGAAGTAATGCTCTAACAGTAGAAATTAGAATAGATTCTTCATAAGAGTGGAGTTCTTTTTCAAACATACTAAGTAATTGACCACCTTTTTCTGTAAGGTTGGTCCTTATGGGAATAGCTTTATAACATGGTGTGTGTGACGAAGGACTCTGCAGCCAGCCACTTTGGTTTGCAATCACAGCTGCAGCACTTCCCAGCTGTGTGGCTTTAGGCCAGATACTCAGATTCTCAGTTTCTTCATCTGTAAAATGGGGATTAATAACAGTAGAGATTGCAATCACACATTAATGTAATAATCTATACAAAGCACTCAAGACAGAGTGTGGCATATAATATGCATTAAACATGGAAAATCATGTACAAGAGCTGTTTGGTCAATAGTTTATCAGTATAATTAAGGGTTAACTGTTATGGTTCAGACTACTGAAAAAGAGATGACTGAGTAGTTAAACTTTTGAGGAAAAGATTAGTCTTGATCTGTTCCTTAAATTGTTGAGACCAGATTAGCTAGAAGACATTCTAGAAAGGGTGAGGAAATGAGAAAGGAAACAAAGAATAAGCTTAGTACTTCCATGGGAGGTGACCTAGAGTAGAGGATATGCAAGTCTGTAGCAGGAGACTAAGAAGAAAATCATACTTAAGGTGAGATGGAAATCAGTCCATCTGATGGTTTAGAATGGTGGAGAGTATTAGTTTAGGAGCCTAGTAAACTGTTGCAATATTAAATATCTAAAGAGAATGTACATTATTATAGTGAGGGAACCAAGTTTTGTTGTCATGAGACATAGGCAACCACTTTAACATGTATGAGACTCACCAAACCTAACCATAACTGACAGGTAATACCTTTACAAGGTTACAGTGAGAATCACATGAGTTAATATACACAAAAATACTTTGTAATTTCCAAAGTGCTTATAGAAGTATTAGTACCGATGTCATTGTGCACTCCTAGAGGAAAGTAGCAGCAATGGGAGTGAGTAAAAATGTAGATGGGCTGTAGCTGGATAAAGAAATTCATGAAATATCTCATCAAAAATAAAAAGGACATGACTTATCTGGGCTTCATTTTTGGAAAAATGTGTCTTCCTGTTTATTTTTTTAAAATAAATTGTTAGTGTAGGATAAATCTCAGTCACGTTTTAGTTAGATCATTTCCATTGAAAAAAATTAATACATATCGGTCTATTGCTTTTACCTTAACATAGGGAAAAAAAAAAGAATAGTTCACAAGACCATTTCGTATGTTACTGTGTTTCAGCACATTTCATTGTCACGGTCATCCTGTGACCACCCTTTACAGTGTATAGTCAGTCCTTTTACTCCTTCACGTGAAAGAGATATATCAAACAGGTTTAAATCTGCACTAACCCAAGAAAGATCTTCTTGAAGATGCTTTTAAAAACTTGATCTTCAATATCAACTGTGAGTTTGTTTTCTCTTCACCGGCCTTGTCCCCATCACCCTGCTGCTGCCTCCCGTCGCTGTTGGTGGCTCCTCGGTGGCTACCAGTGTGGCTGGCTTCCCTTCCATCTCCAGCTGCCCTGGTTTTCTCCCTTGTTGTGCTTTAAGGACCTGATGTACAAAGGTGTGTGCTCTGTGTGCTGGCCAGCACTGCTTTCCCCGGGACCTTCCTGTCCAGTGAGCCACTCCTGCCCTTTGCTGGGTTTGTGCCGCCTCTGCGGCAGCAGCTCTTCCCTCCACTGATGGGAAGCTTCTTTCAGTCAGCTACTCTCTAAATCACCAAGCATTTACTGTTGAACAGATACTTGGTGAACCATGTTTATGTATTTCTTTTTTATTTGTTCTTGGAAACAATTTCTTTTAAACTAGCAGTCATATAGTGTAGGGTATTTACTGCTGAGGTGCGATGGTAATAAGAAGCAAAGGTTTTCTTGCTCTGCTCGGGTGGAAGATAAATGATCATTCTAACACTGTCTAGGGTGTTCAACAAAACAATGCAAATGAAGGAGCAGGGAAGAGTGCAGTTACTCCATCTGACTAGGAGGACGGATTAAGCAGATAATAGTAATAGAAGGTCAGAAACTTCTGAGAAGCATGGGTGCCTAGACCAAAGGAGGGAATCCAAGAGATCCGGGTCAGGAGTGTAAGACAAACATCATCTTAAGCAGAAAGGGACGTGGTGAGCTGACCTTGTCAGGCTGTATCAGATCACGACTCCTTGTCTTCTGTCTTTCTTGCAGCATAACATCTAAATACCTAGTTCACTTACTTTACTGCATTCGATAAGGAACATAAAATTGTTTATTGATCTGAAAAGGCTTTAACTTAATTCTGGTAATGATTTAGCAATGAATTGCTGTTTGACGGTTCATTAGTTCTTTTAGCCCATGTGGGCACCTGCCTTTATAAGCATATCAATTAGCTTTCTTACAAAATGAATTTGTTAACATGCCTGTAAAAACATGTTACTCCTCGTTCAACCCTAATATGAGTTTCAGAGTTTATACTCTCAGTCCAGATCTGGGGCTCAGAGTCAAGACTGTGTCTTGTTAACTGCATGATCTAAGCCGAATTTTCTAAAAACTCTAAACCTCAGCTTCCTTATCTGGAAGATAATAATATCAATTTCACATGATTATAGTGGGAATGATACGAAATGAGGTAAATTTTAGAAAATTACAAATACTGTGCTTGGCTTATAGTTAGTAACTTTCTCAATATCACACAGTTAGTATATGTCTCAGAGCTGGGATTTCAATTCAGGTAATCTGGGTCAAGGTCATGCTGAAAAACAATAACCATTAGTGCCCCCTCATGAAATGGAACTTCTCAACCTAAATTTTAAAACTTTCCACATCCTGTTACCATTTTGCCTATCTAAATTCATCCCTATAGACCCTATCTTTCTCCAAGGTGGATGCTCTCCATCTTTGGATATGACTTGAATGTTTTTGAGGCTTGCCATCTGCCCTCATGGCTTCTCTTTCTCTGGATTGTTTAAGGCCTACCCCATCCAGTTCAGGCATTTTAGAATCTTTATTGTTTATCTATTAATTTATGGGCTTATTATTTGTCCCTTCATTCCTTTGTTTTTATATTTATTAATTTGTCCAACAAACATCATGCATTTAGTATGTATCAAGCAGTATGGATATTTAAAGTTATACAGAACATAACCTCTGCTCTTCAAGAGTTTACAGTCATATTTGAGACATAGGTAAATAGATACAATATTTCACATAAATAACTATTATACTGTGAGAGTTACTATAACAAAGGTACATTCACTCCATTGGGGGAGCACAGAGGATGGGGTACCAACTCTGAGGAGGTGAAACAAGCTGGCGTTGACCCCTGCTGGGTCTAACATATGTAGATATTCTGGAGACATTTATGAGAGAGACATGTGGAGGTAGGGGGAAAGCAAAAGGAATGGGGGCTGAGGAATAGCATGGAAGAAGGCACATTGGTGAGACAGCAATGCGGTCATCAGCGAACTGTTACTACCTCAGTGTGACAACACTTGCAGTTATGTACCTGCAGAAGTGACAGATAACGAGTCTGCTGACACTGGCTGTGTTTTAAGTAGGAGGATTTATATTATTTTAAAAACATATTAATTTTAAAGAGGAGGATTTGAGAGAAGGGTCAAGTTAGAGTTAGAAGGAACAGATAGGATATAATTGAAATAGTCCAGGTGAGAGGTTTTAGAGTTCAGAACCAAGGCATTGCTAGTGGGGTGAGGTGGCATATCCATATCCAGTGTGGATATGGGTGGATCATACGGACTCTAGAATGACTACTGGATGCATGTTTTGGGTAAGTGGATAATTATGATGACACTGAGATTAGTAATTCAAGAAAACGAATAGGTTTTAGATGCGGTTTAATTTTGGGAAACCAGGCAAAGGTATTTAGTAAGTGGCTGAAATGTAGGCCATATTTTTTAAATGAGTTTGTAAATGAGTGTGCATCTGTGAAGCTGTCACCACAGACTATGCCATAAATATATCCATCACATCCCAAAGTTTCCTCCCACCTTTCCTTCTTTATTATCATTTTGTAATATGACTAATATAAAAACTACCCTCTTAGCAAAAAACAATGAAGTATACAATACAACATTATTTAACTATAGACACTATGCTCTACGTTACATCTCTAGGGTTTACTCATCTTGCATAACAAAGTTTGTACCTTTTAGGCCAGTTATTTAATAAACATTTACTGCATGCTTATTGTGCGTGTTGGACATAATAAAGATACCACGACTTGTCAATTTATAGTTTTTACCCTTACATAGTCCAGTGAATAGGGATAGAAATGAGATTGTAATAGAAAGGAATTTTAATTGCCTGTTAACTGGACTGTAGGAAGGTATGGCAAAAGAAGGAAAAAAGTTCAGTTTGAGTAGTTGGTGAAGTCTTCAGAGGACACACGATTTTGGAATTTAGCATAGTTGTTACAGACAGGGAGGGCTGGTCCTGAATGATATTCTAGGTAGAGAGAACAGAAAAGTTACTGAGGTGTGAAAGAGCATAGAATCCTTAGTGAATAACAAGTCACTTTATGTGGTTGAAATATAGAGCATGTGAGTCTGTATGTGCGACAGTGGACACATGCCCTTGGACTTGTGTTTTTTTTTTTGCGGCAGGAGTTCAATTGAAGTTGAATTCTTCTGCTCAAAATTCTTCCAACAATTATTGTCTAGAACAATAGTTCTGGACTAGTAATGCAGGTCAGAAATTTGGACGTCATTCCTCAAAGACGTTGACACAATTGCTGTTTTCATTTAAACAAAATGTATGTTATTGTTTTTAGATTTGGGAGACGGAGGATTGTTGATGGAGTAATTAGTAGAACTGTTTATTTTACCCAAACTGGCTTTAAAATAATTTACCTACCCTACTGCTACTTAACTTTCCAAAGTCTTTAAAAGGAGAGATCACCTACAGGCACAATAAATATGTTTTGAATTGAACTCAGGGGTCCACTTCCTCCCATTTTTATTAGTAGAAAAGAGGTCCTCGCTTGCCATTGTGAATAAATACCGAATTGTTTCAGACGAGAGGAGTTCGATTCTGACAGCTTACCAAACCCAGAAGACAAGGGGTTCTTTAGTGTCAGCCTTCTTCTCTCCTCCATCTTTTTGCTTCCCTTTCTCATCTACATTGCCCTGTTTCTTGTGAAGCGTGGCACCTGGCCAGAGCATGTGTTCCCAAGTCCCTACAGAGCCTGAGTAAAGGGAAATCGGCAGATTTCCAAGTGGAGGGAGCTGATAGAGTCAGCCATCTCCTAAAACAATATGCAGCTTATAATACATTCTTTAGAGAATTAAATACATCATTTACCCAAATATGTAGTATTTATTTACCCATATATGTAGTCCAATGTCAGCAAAGGCTTTTAAGCCATTAACATTATTTTGTGACAGATTTCAAGAATAAAGTAGTAAGTTTAATTCAACAAAATTTTATTTGGATACCTCCTACACAAGACACGGTAATAGCAAACCAGCAAAATTAATGTAAACTTTCTCCTCCTTTTCTTCCTTTTCCTCCTCCTCCTCTCATTCCTCCCCCTCTTTCTCCTCCTTCTTGTAATTCAAGAAACTAGCCATCATAAAGATTATTTACTTGAGTGGTCATTTGCATCCTAAAACACAAAATCATAGGATGATCTATATCCAAACAATTTTTGATTATCAGTAGGCACATTTTATTTGTGGAGTTAAGTTCTTTTTGTGGTTGGGTACCCGGTCTCCAGTCATCGTCTTAGCCCTGGGGTTGGGTTTTTGCCATTTGCCAACAGGCTGTACCAGTTGATTAGGTTGTCTCTGCTCTTCCAAGTTATGCCCTCTCAAAACTTGGTTGTATTCTGCATTTTCAATTATATTCTCCCCTTGTATTTTTATTGTTACAATGCTTAATTTGACATGACATTCTGGCTTTTTAACTCCTGATATTCCCCCATTGACAAGTTTGATCGCTATGTAAGATACATTTTCTCTTGGTATTTACTTCATTATATGAAATATTTCTTACTTGGATTATTTTATCATTATTTGAGGAATTCCCAACTGAATACCTAGAAAAGTAAATGATTATTTGAATAAGAAAAGGTTTCATGTACATGGATAATACTACTTTGATGAATTTCAAATGTCTGGGATAAGGGGAATACATTTAAATTTAAATGCTTATATTGTGTAAATAAATGCAATTTTATAAAAGAATATAAAGTGGAAATGATAATATGTTAATATAGCTTTTCGAATTATACAACCTTTCTTAAATAACCATTATTAGCTTTTATTATAATTTCAATTGTGTCTGTCTGTAAGTGATTTAGGAAAAAAATAAAATTTAAACATAGTTATTGGTACTGGTTTGCTTTATAGTTGTTTTAAAAGTAACTGTGTATTAAAATTCAGGTACTCCCTTTCCCCTCTCTGCAATTTTCCACACACTGTGTATCCTAAATACTTTTGAAAATGTTAGAATAGGATAAATCTAGAATTGAATTCTGATATTCATTTTAACATTCTTTTCTTCTAGACACTACATGAAGTTATGTGGAAATGAGAGAAACTTATGAAACCCCTCTTTCAGGAGAGAATGTCTTTCATAAATGGAACTTTGCTTCTGGTTTTCACGAGACATTGACACTGTGGCCGAGCCATGGCTCCCCTTCCTGCTATTTTCAGTGATTCACAGAAATCTGAACAGTGATGCTTACCGTTGATTTACCGATTTTTCTCCTGATACCTTGTTTACTTCTTTGGGGCAGAAAAGCTTGCACTAATGTCTCTCCATCGTGGCTAATCTTTTTAAGAGCCTGATTTTACCTTACATACATAAGCTTTGCAAAGGAATGTTCACAAAGAAATTGGGAAATACAATCAAAAAAAAGAATCGTCAGCCAAAAAAGGATCGAGATCTTCCTACTGCTGGACAGAACAAAACCCCCACATTTTCTAATACCTTGAAAAGCACTGTAAAGAAGATTGCAAAGCGTTCATCCACTCGCACCTTACCCATTGAAGAAGAGGCTAATAAAGAATTTTCCCTCTCACCAACGCTCAGTTACCGAGCAGCTATTGCCAATGGCCTACAAAAGAATGTTAATGTAACCAATGGTGAGAATGAGGATCTGCCTCAAGAGTTATCTTCAGTTGAGAGTTCCTATTCAGAATCATTCAATGAACTAAGGAGTAGTACGGAAAACCAGGCACAGTCGACACACACGATGCCTGTTAGACGCAATAGAAAGAGTTCAAGCAGCCTGGCACCCTCGGAGGGCAGCTCTGATGGGGAACGCACTTTGCATAGCTTAAAACTAGGAGCTTTGCGCAAACTGAGAAAATGGAAGAAGAGTCAAGAGTGTGTCTCTTCAGATTCAGAGTTGAGCACAATGAGGAAAACTTGGGGAATAAGAAGTAAATCGTTGGATAGAACTGCTCGAAACCCAACGGCAAATGCCTTGGAGCCAGGATTCAGTTCCTCTGGCTGCATTAGCCAAACACATGATGTCATGGAAATGATCTTTAAGGAACTTCAGGGTATAAGTCAGATTGAAACAGAACTTTGTGAACTACGCGGGCATGTTAATGCCCTCAAGCATTCCATCGATGAGATCTCCAGCAGTGTGGAGGTTGTACAAAGTGAAATTGAACAGCTGAGGACAGGGTTTGTCCAGTCTCGAAGGGAAACCAGAGACATCCATGATTATATTAAACACCTAGGTCATATGGGTAGCAAGGCAAGTCTGAGATTTTTAAATGTGCCTGAAGAAAGATTTGAATATGTTGAAAGTGTGGTGTATCAAATTCTAATAGATAAAATGGGTTTTTCAGATGCACTAAATTCTATTAAAATTGAATTTGCTCAGAGAATAGGACACCAAAGGGACTGCCCGAATGCAAAACCTCGACCCATACTTGTGCACTTTGAAACCCCTCAGCAAAGGGATTCCATCTTAAAAAAATCATATAAACTCAAAGGAACAGGCATTGGAATCTCAACAGATATTCTTACCCATGACATCAGAGAAAGAAAAGAGAGAGGGATACCATCCTCCCAGACATATGAGAGCATGGATATAAAGCTGTCTATTCCAGAACCTAAAATCAAGAGAAACAACTGGCAGTCACCTGATGACAGTGATGGTGAGCTGGAATCTAACCTTAACAGAAACAGTTATGCTGTGCTTTCCAAGTCAGAGTTTCCAATAAAGGGAAGTACTTCCAAGTCAACTTCAAAATCACACAATGCTAGAGCCAAGAATAAAACTGCTAGTAGTAGCAGAATTTCAAATAAGTCAGATTACGATACAGTTTCCTCTCAATTGCCAGAATCAGCTAACTTGGAAAAACAAACTATGACCCATTATGCAGATTCAACACCCCTCTGGCATTCACAGAGTGATTTTTTTACTCCTAAACTTAGTCGTTCTGAATCAGATTTTTCAAAATTGTGTCAATCTTACTCAGAAGATTTTTCAGAAAATCAGTTTTTCACTAGAACTAATGGAAGCTCCCTCCTGTCATCTTCAGACCGGGAACTTTGGCAGAGAAAGCAGGAGGGCACACCCACCTTGTATGACAGTCCTCAGGATAAACAATTGAATGGAGCTGTTCAGGGTGTCCAAGGACAGAGTAAAATTGAGAACACAGAAACTGCGGATAGTGGAATGAGTGATAATATTGTGTGTGCATCTGGAGACCGAAGTCATTACGGTGATTCTCGGCTCTCTTTACATGAGTATCTTTCTCCATGGAAGGAATGGAATCAAGTAGAGCAAAGAGCTGATTTAGGTTTGGATTCATCCATCCAGGAAGCATTTGACTATAACATAAACAGTCTATGTGATCAAAAACTAGATGTTTACAACAAAGATCTAGAAGACTTGGGAAAGTGCCACAGTGAACTTCAGGATGATTCTGAGAGTTATGATTTAACCCAAGACGACAACTCATCTCCATGCCCTGGGTTGGATAATGAACCACGAGGCCAATGGGTCAGCCAGCACGATTCTTATCAGGAAGCTAATTCTTATAATATGTACCAAAATCAAAATCAGTTGTCCATGATGTATCGAAGTCAAAGTGAATTGCAAAGTGATGATTCAGAGGATGCCCCGCCCAAATCTTGGCATAGTCGATTAAGCATTGACCTTTCTGATAAGGCTTTCAGCTTCCCAAAATTTGGATCTACACTACAGAGGGCTAAATCAGCCTTGGAAGTGGTATGGAACAAAAGCACACAGAGTCTCAGCGGATATGAAGATAGTGGTTCTTCCTTAATGGGGAGATTTCGGACATCATCCCAATCAACTGCAAATGAATCAAGTACCACTCTCGACTCTGATGTCTACACAGAGCCTTACTACTACAAAGCAGAGGATGAAGAAGACTATAGTGAACCAGTGGTTAATAATGAAACAGATTATGTTGAAGTAATGGAACAAGTCCTTGCTAAGCTAGAAAACAGGACTAGTGTTACCGAAACAGATGAACAAATGCAGGAATATGATCACCCTTCATATGAAACACCTTATGAAACCCCACAAGATGAGGATTATGATGGACAGGCAGATGATGTGGTTAGTGAAGGGGGATTGGACCCATTAAGTGAAATACCAGCTGAAATGGAAATAAGAGAAGATGAAAACCAAAACATCCCTGAACAGGCAGTGGAAATCACAAAGCCAAAAAGAATCCGTCCCTCTTTCAAAGAAGCAGCTTTAAAAGCCTATAAGAAACAAATGGCAGACTTGGAAGAGAAGATCTTGGCTGGAGGTACTCATGTTTAAATGTTATATTATAAACTAATTGTGTTTTAACATTGGGTGGTACTTCTTTAGAGTATGTTCTGTGTTTATTCTTGGGAGAAACAATTTGCTTGGAAGGAATTTGCATGTTTATTCCGAGAAGGATTTTATTTTACTCAGACAGCTTCCCCAGTGAGTTGGGCTTGATCATTTAAAATACAAGTTTTTTTAAGTAGGTCATACTAAAATAAGCCCTCTATTCTGTGAATCAAGATTTCTATTAGGATTAGGTACAAACCCCATTTCATATTAAACAACTTTGTGGCATAAGTTATCAAAGAAAGGGTGAGTGAAATCGAAGAGCAGCCTAAAATCTACTCCCTGATTCTATTAGGTTTACAGGGATGGAGAGAAAGGTGTAGTTAAACTTAGAGAATAGGAAAAAAATGGACTCCCAGACTTGCCACTCCTTTTTCCATCATATCTACACTTTGGGACTTGCTAGTAGGAAGAGCTGCATCTGCACAGCCAACCCTAGTCAGACCCGTGGAAGGCCAGAGCCTCCTTGCTTCTTACGGAGGCAGCTGAGGGAGCTCAACAGAGCCAGTACCCTCAGCCATGCCTGAGTGGGTACAAGTAACTCTATGAGGGGGAGTCAGTAATGGGGTAGAGTTGAGAAGTTCCCTCTTAAAGAGTGGAGTGGAAGTCTCCCATTATGGAAATGAGGAGTATCTTATCTAACAATTTTACTTGATCTCCTGGGGAAATGTTTTTGGACCATAACACTTTTGAAAAGTAGCTAGACATAAATAAAATATTTTGTTGACTTATTTCTCAATTTCATCTGCACTTACCCCAATTCCTTATGATTTTTTATTTGCATACTTGTCACTTTATGTCTTTGAGATAGTTTGATATAATCTCAACATCACTGAATTATATGTCAATGTTTTCCTTGATTATGGTGGTGTCATCTTTAACTAAAATATTTGTTCTTTATAATATTTTATAAAGGTATATATTTATGTGGTCAAGTGTTACTTACTACTATGAAATGATATGACCATTTCTGCAGCAAGTAGTTGATTATAGCTTCCTTGTCTTGACCAAAATTGTGATCAGACACTCTCCAAACTGGACATTTTCTGGCTGACACGGGTAAATTAATGAATAATTAGAAACCTTCATTGTTAAATTGTTTCAGTCTCTAAGATAATTGAAATAACAAATAGGTTCTCTGCTCTAAAAATCTGTCTATATAAAACAGCACATCTTATGTAATTTATTTAAAGAATAACATAAATCAAAGAGATCTCGGGTGCATTGGCTGTGACATTTTTGTTGCTATTTTTTTAAGGGGGGTTAGTTCTCAACTATGTTTAAAACTGATTTGAGAGTGAAAATTGGTCCAAATTTTGTGTAAATAATAATTTATATTGGAATAATGTCTATATTATTTCAGTGATTTTTAAGAGTAAGATATCCTTATTACTGAAATTCAGCTGATAATTCTTAAGATATAGACCAGCAGTTTCACATTGTACTTTATTTGCTGTGGATTCAGAAATGTCTACTCAAAGGCATAAAACTAAGCAGTGTGTTTGTATGGGTTTCTGTGTCTGTTATGATGTAATAGATGAATGTTTTAATGAAAATTGGTTAAAGGATATGAAATGGTAAGCAATATTGCAAACATGATGACTATAAGTTTCAGAAAGAATTGATCTTCATCAACTTTTAAAAAACTCCAAATTATCCAACCTCTACAAAGTAGATTATTACTGGTAATGACCCTTCTGACAGCTAACAACCTTAGTCATCCAGAGGCACATCCTTAGAAAACAGAAATACACTTGTTACCCACACACCACCAACTTAAGAATCCCAAAATAAATAAAACAATCTTATGCCATATACCTGACATACCAGGCCTGGCTACAGAGGACTCAGACCCCTCTACCATCTTGGAGCTTGACTTATTATCCTGTGAGCCAGCTTTGAATCGAATCTGTTGGATATCATCTATCCAGGGGGAAATCAGGCACATGTCTTTAAGATGTTCTCTGGTTGCTTGAAAGGCCCCAGACTGACTATCCCGGAGGCTGCAGTAGCCTGGATTTCAAAGGCCATCTTTTCTCCCCTTGGCAGCAGCTAGGCAGTTGCCTCCCTCCTGTGCCATCAGTATGCCTCAGGAGGAAGGGCAGACAAGGAAGGGCAGTTTCCAGGCCCCTTCACTGCTCAGAGCACCTAATGACATGCCAATGATCGTGATGGATTTTGTGCCCTTGGCCATCTGCTTACTGAGCTTTGAGCAGATGCCAACGCATTTTTCTCTCCATGACTTCCCAGGCACCACTAGGTAGGCAGTGCTGTCTCTTCTCCATCATGAAACCTGCAAGTGGAAGACAGAGCTTCTGCTATGAAGTCTATAGGGTGCAGTTCCCCTGACATACCTCTATGGAATTATAAGCTCACACATTTGAATTATTTATTTCAACTTTTGTCTTCACGGTCCTAATAAAGTGGGATTTTAAGGATCCCAGTATTTATGTGCAGGGATATTTGGTGAGAGTGTTTCTGAGAACCTTCACTTTGAGCAGCAAGCCAGTGGGGAAGAAACTGTAGAGTGTCAGTAGCTAGAAATTCCATGAGGTCATGTTCTTCCCTTGTTGCTGGACCCTGCTGAGTGGCACCTTTGGTGTTGCTGGCCTGACCCCACACTATGGTGGTGACTCTTTGATCCCCCACCTCCATCTCTGTATCACCCATCAAGTAGAATTAATTATTGTCTCTTCTGAATTCCTATATACCTGCCTTTTATGGCACTGGCTTCCACATTATATAATGACAATTTATGCACATTTCTCATTTTTTCCTCTAAATGTTAATCTAGAGGTGAGAGGGCTTGTCTTTTTTATCCCTGCATTTGCACTGTGCCTAGACCAGTGCTCTATACAGAGATGGCATTGAGTTTACATATACTGGGTGAATGTCTGGGTCAAGGGAAACTGGATACTAAATAAAAAGCATGAGCCTCAGAGTCGAATCCAGTCCAAACTGTAGCCTTTAATTGCTAAGCCTATGACTTTATCTCCTGAGAGTTCAGATGTAGGGTTAGGAACAAAAACTTATTATTGAGCACTGCCATATACCAGGTACTTCCCAGGAAGTTTATTGGTTTTTATTCTTTTACTTCTTCTAACACCACTCTGAATATGATTCCATTATTATCCCATTTTACAGGGGAGGAAACAGATGCTGGAAACTTATGTAACTTACTTGGTGTCTTTCAGCCTACCAAGGGGTGGATCCAGAATTAAATGGATGGTTGTTTAGAGCAGCCCTATGCTTACTTATTACAGAGATTGTTTTAATTGTGTTTGAAGGTAGAAAAACATGATTAAAAACAGAGGGCAACATTGACCACAAGGTTTATTCCAACTAAAGGATTTCTATGAGAAAACTGTAATAATACGGAAGGCACTGAGGTTTTGATATAAATAGCTCACTCTCAATTTTTGTACTTCAATTCCTTCATCCATCTTAAAAATCAAGGCTTGTAGAGCTCAATAAATACTGTATAATAGCATCTTGAAGGATGATGTGTTTGAAGTCAGAGCACACTTCACCTGGAATTAGAGTCTAACGTCAGTTTGAAGAAAATTTTTCTAGCAGAACAAAAATGTTTTTTTTGTTTTGAAATGCCATTCCCAGGATGTCTGTAGATTCTGAAAGTGACCGTGACAGCTGTAACTAGTATGATTACTAATATTTTTATGATGGTGTGCATTTTGTTTTCTGAATAGTCGTAGAACTTTGTGGGAATATATTGGTTTTCAAAGAGGATATGAAATTGAATGTAAACATTTGTCTAAGTTTGATTCTTTAGTATGTTAGACCAGTGTTTCCCAAACTGGCTAGTTGTTAGAATCATCTGGGGAGCTCTCGTAGCTTTTCTTGTTCCCATGGTGGTTGTTATACAATTAAAATTATTAGGATCCTGTCACTGAACATTTTGATTTTGTGTTCCTGCAATGGGGCACAGGGATATGTATACCAATTTGTATGTTGTTGATTAGTTATATGTACATTTGTAAATAAAACAACACACACAACAAATAAAAAATATTATAAAACAAAATCCTGAAAACTCCAAAGTGAAAAGTAAAATAGATAGCTTCTCCCTTTCTTCAGAGAAAGATAATTTGTTTCAGGCACTCTATATGTATAAATACATATACACCTCCTTTCTTTTTTAATTTAACATAAACAGTATTATACTGTCACATATTCATATTGTTCTGTGCCTATTTTTTCATATAATATATATTTGAAATATCTTTTTATTATCTACTGCATTCTTTTTAATGACACAAAGTTTTCCACTATCTAGTTATTGCATAATTTATTGACTCGGTGCCCTACCATTGAACAGCTAAGTTTCTTAGAAACTCACAATCAGTACAGACCTATCATCTATCTTTTGAGCAAATGAGATAGCATGTATAAGCTTCTAGGGGTGAAATTATTGGGTCAATGGATTTAAGCCAGCTTAGGAGAGTTAGGAACTCATGAATTCCAGGTCAAATCATAGTACCTATCATACTTGTAAACTTATATTTATGTATATGATTACTTGATTATTATAAATCTCTTCTATTTAGACTAGACTGCAAAGTCCATGATAGAAAATTTCTTTCTATTGCAATTGTAAAGCCAGAGCCTGGGTCACTATCTGGCATAGAGTAAATGCTCAATAAATATTTGTTGACTAGATAAATGACAGCCTCCTCCCTAAGTTGCTGGGCTATCTAGTTCCACATAGGGTAGAGAACTCTAGGAATTCAAATAAACTTCAGTTTTATTTCCTTAAATCAAAAGGATACATTTGATTATATATATTTTAATATAGCATAATAGAGAGAGCATGACTGAAAATGAAAACATGATTTTCCCACTTTGGGTCAGTTAATCACATGTATGAGCAAGCTAGCTGTTCCTTCTATGGTGATGTAACCTTTACATCTTCAAAACCTTAGCATAATTTATTAAATTCCAGGCTTCAGGTTTAAGATAAATATTTCTACGAAGTGTTGGGACCTGGCAGACCCGAATCTATCAACAGGTGCTTCTCAAACTTTACAGCACCTCTGAGCCTCACCTGCAAAGTGCAAGAAGGGGCAATGGGGTCTGCTTTTTTAATGTGCTTTCTAGGTGCTTCCAATGCAGGTGATCATCAGAGCACTTTAGAAGAGTACTGCTCAATGCTGTGTAGCAAATATTTCATCTGTCCTACATAGCACTGTTTCATCTCTTCTTTTCAAATGGGAAGAAGGAGAATCAAACCTAAGGAACCGTGAATAATTTTCTTAACTTAAAAACAAAGAATGCTTCTCTAGTTCTCCAGAGCAGTAGGTTATTACATTCATAAACATATTTTGGTACTATCTACACATTAAAGCATAGGAAAGCAGTAGATGTATTCCTTGAAAGTTGTGTGTAAACTGAAAATTTTAGAAGCCACCTGTTTCCAAAGTCCTAGGAGATTTTGCTCTAGAAACCATTCATTGTGTAATTTTGCTTACAAATAAATCCCCATCCTGCCACACTGTATCTGTTTTTGCAAGTTTGACATTTGTTTTATTATTATTATTAGTGGTAGTAGTAATAGATCTTTCTTCAAAGCAAGCATAGCAGTCTTGGTAATAAGAGAAATAACCCATTTGTAAAACGGTCCATTAAAATGCAGTGCATAGCAATAAACTTTCGGTTTAGTTTTGTTTGCTCCTCAGTACTCTGGTGATTGTCATGGCTTTGAAACAAACTGAGATTGAAAGGGGACCTGTGAGGAATGAAGTGGCCAACGGCCCCTAGACTGGGCAGTAGAAACAAGATGCATCCCTATTTCTTGCAAGACTTAGAGGCTAGAAGGCCCAAGGGAGTGATTTTTCTAAGAAACAGGAGTGAAACTCAAAGAACATGTGTTATAATTCAGTTGAGAGGAGACGGGTAATAGTGGTGTATACAAGGAGACTGGTTCCAAATGGAGCCTGACTTTGTAGGCAGAATGACTTGGCGCTGAGTCTGTGGTGGCTGGGAAGGAACTTGACCCCAAAGAGAACTATTCCCAATGCTAAAAGTACTAGCTTAAGTTCTCTCCACAGACTACAAGACCAGGCAAAACTAAGAAGTGCAGTAATGGAATTCTGCAACATGGCTTATTTCAACCAATGGTATGCTTCATCTCCTCTCCCATCCCCTTCCTCCTTCTTCTAAGGAAAGTATGTTACAGAATCTTGCCAACTACCTCATTCATCAAAATTGGTTTGTACTGGTTCTCAGCTACTTCCAAAAATTAAAGAAACCCTCAGAGGACAAAAATGACTAACATTCAGCAGATTCAAGCAATGTTGATGTGACTCTGTTGGCAACCCCAAAGGGGCCCAAAAACACTTTGAGCAATGTCATTTTATTTTGGATAAAAGTATCTCCCCCTACTCCCTCCACAACTATCTCCATTGCCCTCAACTTAATCCCTAGCTTTCTCCCCAATTCAACCATGGTGACTACCTTTAAAAGGATAGTGTTTATTATTTTGAAGTATGAAAGTTGATGTGTGTGGGGGCATCTCTTTTTAATGTAATTGACACACAGAAACACACATTTACATTCATTTTCTTAAGGATCCTGTAAGGTAGGCAGCTTAATAATGGGTAATGTTTACTGAGTCCTCGTTGTGTGCCTGACACTATTCTAAGTATTTTACACTATATTAATTCATGTAATATTCATAATAACCCTATGAAATGGGTGTATTTGTATCTCCATTTTATAGATGAGAAACAGAGACAGAGTAACTTAACTAGGGGGAGGGGAAAAAACGAAGAAGTGGCAGAACCAGGATTTAGAATTAGTTGTTTTTCGTCTAGATTCTGTGTGCTTACCTGTGGAAGCCTAGTTTAGGATTTTGGAAATAGGTGTTGTTATTCAGCTTTATAAATTGGAGACCTAAGGTGGCAGAGTGTTTATTTACCCAGCAGCATCAATTTATCTGCAGAACTACAATTATAAGCTATGCTTCCAAATCATAAGCCAACACTCAAGATATCAGACCATTTTCCCATTTTACATAATATTAGTATAGGCAACATGATTATCCAGGTGTCATTTCTTTGTAACTAGTGATAAAAGAAATTGTTGACTGCATGTAATGTTGGCAGCAAGAAATGACAGATTGAATGTGACCTTATTTCCTAGAGATGCAGGTTGTTTCCCCTTTTATTAGTGCTTTTTTCTTAGTGATGTCTTGTGGAAAGCCCGTGTTTTTTGTTTTCTGTTTCTGTTCTTTAGTGATTACAGTTAAAGATAGGCACACTTTCCTGAGCATGCACACACAGAAAACCTGGATTCATTTAATGTTTAACAGAGTGGGCTATTTTACTATCTGAGGGACACCAATAGGGAATTCCCACGTTGACATACATTCCCTTCTTCATTTTCTAAACACACAGAGCAATTTTAATATTTTTCAAAGTTAACTATCATGTATATGTAATCCTCATAAAACATCAATGAGATAGATTATGACCCACCTCCTCAAGTCTCTGTTTTCCACAGGTAAGTACCAATAGTTAATGTAAGTTGTAAAACTAGTAAGTTGATGGGAACAGGTATTGACCCCAGGACTTCCGAATCCTGCTCTACTCTTTACACGACAACATACGTTTAGCTACTGGCACATATTGATGATTCTTTCTTCTGGACATTAGAACACCTGTTTGCATTACAGAATCTGGGTCTGTGTCAAAGCTATTTCTCTACTGATTTCTAAGGTTAGTGGTTCTCAGGTTTTAGAATGCATGAGAATCACCTTGGAGACCTTAGTTAAAAATATAAATTCCTTGATTGCATCTCCAGTTTGTTCCAGTACAGGATGCTGATACATGGATCACATTAGGACATACTCAATAGTAGACCCTAAGTGTTCTTTTCTTTTCATTCTCCTTGAGTGATTTAATGTGTTCTTTGGGCTTGAATTACCATCTGTTCACTGACAGTCCCAAATCAGTGCCTTTGGGCTAACTCCCAATACCTAGTCCATTATATGCACTTATTCTTTCAAACATTAATTGATCTTCATCTAGTTAATTCATTCTTCAGTGAATATTGAATTGCTGTTTGGGCATCTGGGGTATTGTAGTGACAAATCTTATTTGGTCTTGGTTTTGTTAAGTAGATGAGATGAGTTTAAATTTGAACAATTATACAAATATATCATTTTAAGCTTTGATAACTACTGTAGAAGTGAATACAAAATCTTAAGACAGATTATAGTTTGAAGGTTAGAGAAGATTTCCCCTTGTGAAAATGATATTTGACCCCACACTTGGAGTAAATATCCTGAACTAAGCTAAGAGAAAGGAAAAAGAGTATTCCAGGGAGAGGAAATGTCATAGACCTGGGGTTAAGGCAGAAAATGTCATGATATATATATGAGGAACCTTTAGAAAACCAGATGTGGCTTAAATCTATCAAGCATGGCAGAGAACAGTGTGAGATAAATCTAGTACAATATTCAGAGTCCATGTTTTTCTAAGTCTTGTGGATATTTGGGGATTTTGCCATTGAAAGGGATTGCCGTGATAAGTTGCAGGACTTCCATCAAACAGGATATGCTGCAGGCCTCCAGCTCATCATGACTGACACTGAACTCTTTACTTCCTCTCTCTCCTAATCCTGCTTTTCCTTCTGGATTTCCTATCTTAATAAATGGTACCACCATCCCCCTTTTTTGCTCAGATCAAAGAGTCATCCTCTTTGGTGCCTTCCTTGCCTATTGTTGTGGACATTTTCCTCCTTTTTAGTCCACCCGGTATCTGAATTCATTTCTCTTTGGTGTTCCTGAGTGTGTGAACCCTTGCAGGGAAGTAGTGCCCTGTGTCTTGCAGAGAAGCCAAAGGGAGCTGGAAGTTCCTTTTCCCCACCCTTGGCAGCTGTGGCTTGAGCACATGACTAGAACTGGCTAATTGGAAGCTCTTTCCCAGGACTTTGAACTTGAATCGGTTATTCAGCAGGCCTGGGCATTTTACCACCTAACCATCTCTCAAGTATAGCAAATTCTCTCAATCTCCATTGGCTCTACCCTGGTTCTCACAATCATCATCTCTTGCCTGGACTACTGTTAGAACTTCCTAACTAGTCTGTTTGTCCCTTGCCCTATTACCTCCTGCCCCCTTCCCATCTCTCTGCACCCAGAGATACATACAAATCTGAAAAACTATAAGAAACATCTTGGTAGTAGTTGTCCGAGGAGGTCTAAACAAGCAGTGAGCCCACTGTGCAGAGAATGCCTGTTTGCTTGCTGCCTCCCCCGTGAGGCCTAAGCTCTGGGGAGGGAGGGGCCGTGCTATACCCTGAGCATCTCTTATGGGACCAGCAGTGAGGCAACCGAGCATTATGGCTGAGCACATGGGCTCTGGGGTCAGCCTACAAATTGTGCCATCTTAAACAAGTTGTTTAATTTCTCAGTTTCCTCACTGGCAAAATGCAGATAGAAAATAATAGTATCTCTATGTGATAAAAATAGAATAAATAGAAATAAGATAGACTTTCAGCCAAACCAGTAAATAATCAGGAGGGAGCTAACCTACCTAAAATCATAAAGACTTCTTCCTTTGATTTAAACTACTTCTGAGAAATAAGAGTAAGAAGCCAAATGCTAAAATTACCTTCCTATCTTCTTAACTGAGCTAAAATAACCATCCGGCATGCATTTATTTTTATTTATTTATTTATTTTTATTGAGGTATTATTGATATACACTCTTATGAAGGTTTCACATGAAAAAACAATGTGGTTACTACATTTACCCATATTATCAAGTCCCCACCCATACCCCAATGAAGTCACTGTCCATCAGTGTAGTAAGATGCCCCATATTCACTATTTGCCTTCTCTGTGCTACACTGTCTTCCTCTTGATCCCTCACACCATGTGTACTAATAATAATACCCCACAATCCCCTTCTCCCACGCTCCCCACCCGCCCTCCCACACCCCGCCCCTTTGGTAACCACTAGTTCCTTCTTGGAGTCTCTGAGTCTGCTGCTATTTTGTTCCTTCAGTTTTGCTTCATTGTTATACTCCACAAATGAGGGAAATCATTTGGCACTTGTCTTTCTCCGCCTGACTTATTGCACTGAGAATATCCTCCAGCTCCATCCATGTTGTTGCAAATGGTATGATTTGTTTCTTTCTTATGGCTGAATAGTATTCCATTGTGTATATGTACCATCTCTTCTTTATCCATTCATCTGCTGATGGACACATAGGTTGCTTCCATATCTTGGCTATTGTAAAAAGTGCTGTGATAAACCATAGGGGTGCATATGTCTTTTTGAATCTGAGAAGTTGTATTCTTTGGGTAAATTCCAAGGAGTGGGATTCCCAGGTCAAATGGTATTTCTACTTTTAGTTTTTTGAGGAACCTCCATATTGCTTTCCACAGTGGTTGAACTAGCTTACATTCCCACCAGCAATGTAGGAGGGTTCCCCTTTGTCCACATCTTCGGGAGCATTTGTTGTTCTTAGTCGTTTCAATGCTGTCCATCCTTACTGGTGTGAGCTGATATCTCATTGTGGTTTTAATTTGCATTTCCCTGATGATTAGTGATGTGGAGCATCTTTTCATGTGTCTGTCGGCCATCTGAATTTCTTCTTTGGAGAACTGTCTCTTCATATCCTCTGCCCATTTTTTAATCGGGTTATTTGCTTTTTGGGTGTAGAGGTGTGTAAGTTCTTTATATATTTTGGATGTTAACCCCTTGTAGGATATGTCATTTACAAATATATTCTCCCATACTGTAGGATGCCTTTTGTTCTGTTGATGGTGTCCTTTGCTGTACAGAAACTTTTTAGTTTGATGTAGTCCCATGAGTTCATTTTTGCTTTTGTTTCCCTTGCTCAAGGAGATGCATTCAGGAAGAAGTTGCTCATGCTTATATTCAGGAGATTTTTGCCTATGTTGTCTTCTAAGAGTTTTATGGTTTCATGACTTACATTCAGGTCCTTGATCCATTTCCAGTTTACTTTTGTGTATACAGTTAAACAATAATCCAGTTTCATTCTCTTGCATGTAACTGTCCAGTTTTGCCAACACCAGCTATTGAAGAGGCTGTCATTTCCCCATTGTATGTCCATGGCTCCTTTTTCATTGACCATATATGCTTGGGTGTATATCAGGGCTCTCTAGTCTGTTCCATTGGTCTATGGGTCTGCTTATGTGCCAGTACCAAATTGTCTTGAGTACTGTGGTTTTGTAGTAGAGCTTGAAGTTGGGGAACATAATCCCCCCAGCTTTATTCTTCCTTCTCAGGATTGCTTTGGCTATTTGGGGTCTTTTTTGGTTCCATATGAGTTTTAGAACGATTTTCTCTAGTTCATTGAAGAATGCTGTTGGTATTTTGATAGGGATTGCATTGAATCTGTAGATGGCTTTAGGCAGGATGGCCATTTTGACAATATTAATTATTCCTATCCATGAGCATGGGATGTGTTTCCATTTATTGGTATCTTCTTTAATTTCTCTCATGAGTGTCTTGTAGTTTTCAGAGTATAGGTCTTTCATTTCCTTGGTTAGGTTTATTCCTAGGTATTTTATTCTTTTTGATGCAATTGTGAATGGAATTGTTTTCCTGATTTCTCTCTCTGCTAGTTCATTTATAGTGTATAGGAATGCCACAGATTTCTGCATATTAATTTTATATCCCACACCTTTGCTGAATTCAGATATTAGATCTAATAGTTTTGGAGTGGATTCTTTAGGGTTTTTTATGTACAATATCATGTCGTCTGCAAACAGGGACAGTTTAACTTCTTCCTTGCCAATCTGGATGCCTTTTGTTTCTTTGTGTTGTCTGATTGCCATGGCTAGGACCTCCAGTACTATGTTGAATAGAAGTGGGGAGAGTGGGCATCCTTGTCTTGTTCCCAATCTTAAAGGAAAAGCTTTCAGCCTCTCATTGTTAAGTATAATGTTGGCTGTGGATTTGTCATATATGGCCTTTATTATGTTGAGGTACTTGCCCTCTATACCCATTTTGTTGAGAGTTTTAATCATGAATGGATGTTGAATTTTGTCAAATGCTTTTTCAGTATCTATGGAGATGATCATGTGGTTTTTTTGTCCTTCTTTTTGTTGATGTGGTGGATGATGTTGATGGGTTTTCGAGTGTTGTACCATCCTTGCATCCCTGGGATGAATCCCACTTGATCATGGTGTATGATCCTTTTGATGTATTTTTGAATTCGGTTTGCTAATATTTTGTTGAGTATTTTTGCACCTATGTTCATCAGGGATATTGGTCTGTAATTTTCTTTTTTTGTGGGGTCTGCCTTGGAATTCATCTTGCAAAGTGATCAATTTTTTGATTATTTCTGTGGTTTGAATCCTTGAAAGACTCTGGGTACAGGCATCTTGGCACAAGCTTCTCCACAGAAAATTAATAGCTACAGTTATTGATTTTTCCATGAGACAGAAAAACATGCAACTGCCTGAACTCTGGCTTTTTAACTGCTTTACCTTGGGGCCTTTTAAACATAGAGAACAAAGTAAGTCCATCAACATTTACTGAGTTCTAGAAGCCTGATGAACTCAGGTTTAGGACTCTGGGAAGGGAGAAAACACAAGATGAAAAGACATACATAGTTTTCCTTGAGAAGGTTGCAGTCTGGTTCAGGTCAATTCAAAATTATTTGTTGAGGTTACTGCTGCAGGAAGCTGTGGCTTATAATCAAATATTCTTATTTCATTTTTTATTTAAAAATATTTACTAGCACTTCCCTGAATATATACTGTGGAGGACATCATCATATTCATAAATAAGAGAGGGCAGAAAAGAAAATCTGTAAGTAGTTGACCAATGACTATTACTATTTAATTAGTAATTATTGAATTAATAGATATTAACTATTGCTACTAATAAGCTTGGAAGACAGAAAGGAATCATAATATTCAAAATAATAGCTAACATTTATTCAACCTAAAATGTATTACAGAAGTGAGTATTTGCATGTATTTTGCAACTAAAGTCTCCACATGTCACCCTCTGAGTCTTTGGCAGATGTCAGCTGCAGCTGTGGTAGGCCACAGCAACTGAGCTTGGCCTCATCTTTCTCTGAGAGTGGGCCGCCTCAGTGGGGCACCTTTATTCTTCCTATATATGCCTTCAAGTCTCCATGATGTTCAGGGATTCCTCTCAGCAGTCCTCAGCAAAGGTTGTCCAGTGGTTCTTCACCCAGAGACCAATGTGTAGCCTTCTATCTTTCTGGAAATCACACCTCCGGTTCTGGCTGAGTAAGGCCAGGATTGTTGTCTGCTACAGTAACCTCAGCAATGAACCCTTAAATTGGTGTTTCCACCTTTTCTCCCTCATTCTCCATGCTGTTCACTCCTTCTTCCAGGAACCACTTCCTGAAGAAATTACCCACCCTCATGTGCTTGTCCCAGCCTCTACTTCTGGGAGAACACAAACTAAGACTGGATCATGACTTTGATGTCCTCATTTTACCAATGGGATAACAGAATCTTGGGCCATTAAGCTAAGTGCCACTTGTCTGACTGATCAGCTCAAGCAGAGCCAGTGTTCAAATACCCACTCTTAATTATTGTACGGCCTCTTGTGACTAATATGAAAGTACTTGTGAAAGGCCTAACTAATCTCAATAAGAATGCCTACGTTTGACAGGCCTTGAAAATTATCTCAGGCAGTGAGGTGAATTAGATTAGAAATAATTGTTAGTGACAGTAATGAGTGAGCGGAAACACTTCTGTATACAGGCATACCTCAGCGATATTGCAGGTGTGTGGTGATCAGTTCCAGATCACCACAATAAAGTGACAATCACAACAAAGTGATTCAAATAATTATTTTTATTTCCCAGTGTCTATAAAATATAAAAATTAAGTTTACACTATAGCATAGTATACTAAGTGTGCAAGAGCATTATGTCTAAAAAAGCAATTTACCTACCTTAAGAGTATTTTTGCTAAGAAATGGCGATCATCATCTGAGCTTTCAGTGAGTCATTATTTTTGCTGATGGAGGGTCTTGCCTGCATGTTAATGGCTGCTGACTGATCAGAGTGGTGGTTGCTAAGGGCCAGGGTAGGCCGTGGCAAGTTCATGAAGTAAGATAACAATGAAGTTTGCCGCATAGATGGCATCTTCCTTTCATGAACAATTTCTCTGTGGCATGTGATGCTGTATGACAGCATTTTACCCATAGTAGAACTTCCTTCAAAATTAGAGTTAGTCCTCTCAAACCTTGCCAGTGATTTATCCATTAAGTTCATGTAATATTCTAAATCTTTGTTGTCATGTCAACAATCTTCCCAGCATCTTCACTGGGAATCGACTCTATTGCAAGAAAGCACTTTCTTTGCCCATCCATAAGAAGCAACTCCTCAACTGCTCAAGTCTGATTGTGCAGTTGCGCCAGTTCAGTCCCATCTTCAGACTCCACTTCTAATTCTAGTTTGCTCACTGTTTTTACCTCATCTGCAGCCAGAACACTCATAACACTTATCAGTTAAGTTTGTTTTCTTATATGGGTGACGTTTGTAACACCCCAAGCAGTTATAATAGTAACATCAAAGATCACTATTCACAGAACACTGTTACAAATACAATAAAAATGAAGAAGTTTGAAATATCATGAGAATTACCAAAACGTGATAGAGAGACACAAAGTAACTAAATGCAGTTGGGAATACGGCATTGATAGACCTGCTGGCACAGGGTTGCCACAAACCTTCAATTTTTAAGAATTGCGGTATCTGTGAAGCACGAGAAAGCAAAGTGCACTACAATGAGGTGTGCCTGTGTGCTGGAAAGTGTCAGGGCAAAAGTGTGCAGCAATCAATGGGGCTTCCATCATCCTCTTCTTAACGCCCCAGCCTTCTCCACCCCAACTCCTGGGCTAGCAGTGCTGTGTCTGCTGATTATTAAGTGTCTTGTACCGCCAGTTCTCTGCTTCATACTCCCGTGCCCTTCGCAACATTGCTTTATGGAATGACTCTGATATTTGCTGTAATTGATTTTCATTTAATGAGCTGCATCCCCTGGGGATGTTTGCATTTTTACGCCTTTTGTCTTCCACTTACAATGACATGTTTTCCTGCTGGTAAAGGCATTTTAGGCATTAGCAGATAGGTCGGGTATACTATTTGGATAGTAGAACTTGTCTATATGTACTGAAATCATATCATTTTAGCAACTGAGCACACATAGGCTGGGTGTGAATGAAACTCTCTTTGAACAACTTGAAATTTCTACATTTTGAGGTGGAGTTAGAAGAACGGATAGAGATGGAAAGAACCAGGACATTATCTGTGTCTAACTGTTTGGGAGAGTGTGCAGGTGTGTTTGCCTATGCACACATGCATAATGACCTAACTGCACAGGTAGCTGAGAAAATGGTTTGGATGCCTTTTCTAGGCACTACCGAAGTAAGCATAAAATATAGTAAAGCTTTGGTCTGGCTGCATGGAATTAACCATAATCACAGTCAAGTATGTTATGTACTTAGCACAGTCACATTATTATCAAAACCAGTTATTAAGCACAACCAATGTTTGCATACCATTAATGAACGTTGTCATGTATTTCGTTTGTGACAACACTTACTTATTATACAGGTGCTTGATCCTTATGATCTGCTGCTTAGGTAACTCTTTTTTTTCTGCCCACAACTTCAGTAGTTAGTGCAGTATTAATTAGAAGAATTTCCTTTTCTCATGAAAAAGACATGACTCTCTGTGTCTCAAAGATGAAGGTAGATTGTACAAGAAGGAAATACATCGAATTTAAAATTCAGGTCAGATGATTGCTTTGTGTTGAGTACTATTATTTATTTATTTAATATATTTATTTATTACTGTAATTTGTGCTTCTGTTGGTGGCTCGGATTTCCCTGGCATTGTTCAGTGTGAAAATACATGATTTAGAATGGAAAACAGTTTATGGGGAAGGAAGTCATTTCCATGTCCAAGTAAGTCAAATCAGATTGATATGAAAACACTTTGATTACAACATGGGATAAACATGCAGGAGGTTTGGACAAGCCTAGAAGCCAGCTCTTCAAAGAAACTGTCTATTCTTTTGGGCTTTTCCACTGCACTGGGGAATCATTACTCAAGTTTGAAGTGTAAATAACTATAAGACAGTTATTTATTTGCCATATTCCCATTAGCACAAGATATCTTATTTTTTGAAAACCCAGATCTCTTTTAAAGTGCAAACAAAGAAAACAAAGTAAGGCATTTAGATTTAATGTGGCATTTCTTAGACTCCTGGATTTTAGGCTGGTGGGGACCTTCTAAATCACTTGGACCAATTCTGTCATTTAACAGTTAAGGAGAATGAGAATTTGGACATTAAGTGTTTTGTCCAAGATACACAATATTCGTGCTGGAGAACTTACTAGAAACTGGTTCTCCTCATGTAGTCAGTTGTAAAACTACATGCTGGGTTGCCATAAAAGGATGCTGCTATTAAAACAGCTGTTCCTTTAATGATGTACAGATGCAATTAATAACAAGACTAATTGCCTCAGAGCATATCACCTAATTTGCAGAAAGAAACACAAGTGCAAAATGCTCAATACATTTCTGCCTATCAATATTGGAATGAAAATCTGAAAATGCAAAGAGTGAAAAAAAAGGAAATGTTACATTTTTTATTCTGTTAGAGAAACATCATTACTCTGAATGTATATTAATTCCTAATTTTCTCTATTGAGTGATAAGAAAAATGATTCATTCAATCACCTTTCTCTGTTGTTGGCATTGAACTTTGGAGCTGGAATGGGTCTTCCATCTGGAGAACAGTTATTCCCCAGCCTGGATGCATGCCAGCATCTCCTGAGTGAGTTTTAAACACGAAGGTTCTGGGGTCTCACTCTTGATGATTCTGACTAGCAGAACTGAAAAAAGACCTGGAAATCTGTCATTTGGACTCTTTAAGTTTCTGAGGACTAGCCAGCTTGAAATAATCCCAATCTAATCCAATCCCCATGTTTAACAGATGAGAAAAGCTAAAATCCAGATATTTTGTGTCTAGGTCTGATCAGGGGTTGAACAACACATGGAGTGATGGGAGAAAGAGCTAGAATTAGGAAATTGGTCCAAGCCTTCGTGAAGGCTCTCACACTAAGCTTCTCAAGCATATGACCTGTATGTCCTTTTATTGTTCATTTTTGTGGACTAGGAAGTGTCCAACAGGCACAAACTCTCTAGTAGTATCACCCATTATAGACAGTGGAGTCTCATCATAGGGTCGTTGAATTAGTCCAATTCCATGGACGCCTCCACACATGCACAGAGAGTGAGAGAGAGAGAAAGTAAGAAATTTAAATAGTACCGGTGATTCCTCTTGCCAGTTCATTCAGTGAGCTTTTACCCCTGAATGGGCTTCTCTGGCATGCCTCTGCCTACTGCATCAAGTCTTCTCTGCCAGCAGGTTTGCAGGAGTTCAGCTGGCAGAGGGAAAGTTCAGGGTGTCCCTTCTCACTCCTGGCTTTGGTGCCTTAGCTCTGGCTGTAGGTGTGTGTCTCTGGTTCACAGCCTCTGTTGGATGCATAGCAGCTCTCACCAGGCACTGGGCACACTATTTTATCCTTTTCATCCTTACGCTTCAGGCACAGTGACCATCTGCAACTGTATCTAGTCTCTGGGACCTTACTGTCACTTTTTTCTTTCCTTAACCCAGTTCACAGCCCTGTAATTTGTCCCTCTCTTAAAGACATTCATCTGAACCACTGGCATTAATTCTTTTCCTTGCAGGGTCATAGATTAATGCAAGATGGGAAATTAATACAAGAATTGTTTCCCTCAGTAATTCTAGATTTTTGAGTTCCTTTATAGTGCCAGCATCTCCTTGAACTGAAAATGATTCATTGTTAAGAATACAGGGTGTGAAAATCTACTTTGCATATTTACTTGATTTGTGTTGCACATTACTGTACATTTTATCATTTTTGAATACCTATTAATGTACAAATTTGTTGATACAAAACTATACACACTCTGCTTGTGATCTATTTAAGAAATTTTCAAAGGTAATTTTGACTACTTAGGCTTTCCTCCTTAGAAACTGACTTCAGAACCTCCATTCATGGTTAAATGCAACTTCACAGTTGCAAAACAAAATATTTTAAAGCTGGGAGAGAGACCATAGAGTGAGAGAACCAGGGAAGAAAGAATTCAATTTATCTTGAGAAAAACCCAAGATGCAGAACAGCATATGTTATGTGACCCTATTGGTGAGATAAAGCTTGAAGTTTTCTTTTTTTTTAAGTAATCACCATGAATAATAAAAATGAACAAACTCTAATGCTCCAGTGATGGTGGTGGGAACTTAGAGGCACCCAGCAAATACTCACTGCCAACGAACTGACTTCATGGAATTCATTATCTCCATTTGAAAGACGCCTCTGTACGGGGAGCTCCCTTCAAATTCCTCTGCCTTTATTCCAGTCACTTTAAATCAAAGGCCCATCGTTTGGGTGCTTGTGCCTTTGTCACTAGGGAGGTGAGTTGAGCTCTGAGTTTATTTACAGAGAAATTCCTGTGTGCACATCACTCAGAGGGGAATGTGGATGCTGATTTCTGCAGGTGATGAAAAGGTTTTCATTATCCAGGATGTCAGCAAGACAAGTGAGAATGGACGGGAGCAGGGTGCGAGGAAGGAGAGAGGCCATGACAATAGGACAGACTGTGAAGGCCCTAGCATCTCACAGAGAGGCTTCTTACAGATGGAAGGTATTAAATCAAAGAGAGCAAGGGTTTGCATCCTTAGATAAAGTCATTGGCTGCCAGAAAGATATAGAAAAGATTAATGTGTGGGCATAAAGCCCTCTGTCTTAAAAGGCAGGTTGGGTAGTAATACTTCAGCAGCTTTATACACTGGCCATCTGGGACTTGAGGTTACAAAAAATTATTGTCATTCTAGGGGCTTGCAAGTCAAGTTGAGAGGCTTGTCTCCAGACCATAACCCCTTTCCATTCCAGAGACACTTGTTTCTACCTATCTTCAGTCTTGTATTCATTCCCAAAGAAATTTATAAACCTAATCATATTGTTTCTAAGTGCAAAGTGAATAGTGTCAGTACACTTACAGGCGAAGTCATGGGAATGTCTCGTATAAATTGGACAATTATTTTTTAAAATGAACACTATATACAAAAACAAGCCAAACTAATTTCTAGTGTTAGAAGTCAAGTTAGTGGGGATTCCATCAAATAGATAATCTACTATGCTATTCAAATGCATATAGATGCTAGTATAATTAATAGGTTATACATTCATCTCAATGTATACATGAATTAAAAGTTAATAGATGCTAAAATAGCAAAATAATTATTGACATTTTTTGGTTGCTTACTCAATGACAAGCATTGAGCTAAGCCTTTTAGATATATGTTTACTTCTGCACAATGACTAAATGAGGAAAATACTGTGATTACCCTAATTCTATAGTTTAAGAAGGCAGGAAATAGAGAGTTTAAACTACTTGGCCCAGGGCACATTATGAAGAAACTCAGAGTGAAACATTTAGGTCTTTCTGACTGTAAAGCACTTACTTTTAACCACTTCCCTGTGGTAACTAAAAGTGCAATTATCATTGAAGGGGAAACTGACAAAATTATGTGCATGCTAAAAAGGGTAGCCAGTACTCAGAATGGCGGGAAACAGTGATGTCAAACTAAAGACAGCAATCTATCTTTCAAGAAGCATTCCAGGCTTGGAAACACTTTTAACTGGAAAGCAGAGAGTACACAATGCTAGGTCATTCTGTTAGCCCAGGAAATATCAAATAAATCACATTTAACCTTCCCACTAGGCTCAATTTCTTGGCAGTTCTGCGCTTCATGTGGGTGGGGTGGTCTGCTTTTGGTGACCTAAGTAATGTAAGGGCAGAAGGAAGGTTCATTAGCTTAGTGATTCTCTCTACTGTACCCAGGATCCTCTGATCTGAGTCATTGGCGGTTTTCCAAGTTTCATATTATCATACAAATTCACAGGAGAAAGACCTTTGGGAGTTCTCCATTCTGTTCTGATCTCCTAGCACCTCACATTAGTACTTGTAAAAGTTTTTTAGGGAGTACACTCAGCATTTTGGTTAACTCTTATTTTTTTGTGTGTCCTACTGTTTTCTTCCAGATTAAAGTCATATATGGTTATTGTATGAAATATGACAAATACAAGAGAATCTCTTCTTTTACCAAAAAAAGGAATATAAAAGTGAGCTGATTTTTTGTGTCTTTGAGAAAACCTTTTGAACACACGTAAAATTCTATTTATATATATTGTTTTAAAATTAACATTCAATTTATTACAGTTACAAGTTTTTAAAAACATAGTTTGCTTAATTCATTTAAATTCAACTTATATATCTTATTCTATTTATATATTCTGTCAAATTTTATAAATCATTTAAGATGTAGGAGGCTTTAAATTAATGTTATGTTCCATTTACAAATGAGGTTAGCTACATAATTTAAAAAATTGTAAGTCACATTTATGCATGAATATGTTTGGTTGCTTTTTGACCATTTGAACTAACTGGTAAACATAAACTTCCCAAGTGATTAATTCTTTAAAATATAATAAACTTATAAATAAAGTGAATATAAAGTTCTTTTAAATATGCCTCCATTGTTTAGAAAATTATATTATTTTGAAGAACCGAGATCACAATTCCAAAAGCAATTAATTATGCTTCAATTTAAAATCTTGAGGATTACGTGATAGCTTAATGAATTAAATTGTCTTCAATATTTCTAACACTTTACTAAATATAGATTGCTTCCATTTTTACAGAAACCATTTTACTGAACTTAACACAAGTGTTTTCTAACTGTAGGTTTGATTTATTATCTCTATGCTAAATTCTAAAGGCCAGTTGGGGTTACAAATCAATGGACATTTTGGGTCTAGGTGGCAGTATTTGATTCTCCCTGTGTCACCTACAAATTGACCTGTTTTTTATAGTTGCTATAACAGCAGGGACTCCATGTCCTTTAGAGGACATTGTCCTCTTCTGGGTTAGATTATTGTTATGTAACATTTCTCTCCAGTCCCATTGAGATTGTAATTCTCTTCATGGTTTTCTTAGGTTTTACACTTATTTGATTCTCTTAGAACATTTTAATGTTTTTCCATCTGACTCAAAAGACATTTTCTTTCTATGCCATCGGATTTTTCAGTTACACGTATGTAATACTTTTGAATTTTCATTTAACTTTATTGCCTGGTGGGTTGTGTTTCAAAATTCTGTGCTCTTTTGTTCCCAACTGGCAGAAGTACAATAAAATAGAACGGCATGGCCTTGGCTACTGTATGCCCCTCTGGGCTTTGGCTCCACATTTATAACGCTGAAGTCAAGCTAATGACAGTAAGGAAAAATAATCACCACCTAAAATCTCTCACACAGACACCGCGACTGTTGACTTTGAGCACGACTGCTAGCAATCCTCAGGTTAGAGTGTTTCTGGGCTCAGCTCTTGGGCTCTTTCTTTCCAGTTACACTTGCCTTCTAGGTGATCTCATTCAGTCCAATGATTTTAAATGCCACATATATGCTGATGACAGCCACTTTTATATCTCCTACTTTGGAACTCTTTCCAAAATCCATACTGTTATGATCAAACTGTTTACTTCACTTGGATGTCCAGAATCTGACTTCTTCTCGCATGCCCACTGTCCCCTGTCCTTGCCCCCTACCGTGTACCTCCATCATCTCTGCCCTGGCTTACTGCAGTGGCCTCCAGACTGACTCCTTGCTTCTGCCCCTGACTCCTATTAGTAGTCAGGATGAGTCACATATCATCCTCTGCCAAAAACTCTACAATGTCCCCTGCTTTTACTCTAAGAGCCCAAACCCTCACTTAGAGTGATCTTTTATCATCTTCTCCTATTACCTCTCCAAACTCTTTTCCTTTTCCTGCTATTGAGCCCCGTGCTCCCTCTGCTGCAGCCACACCAGATTCTAGGTGTTCCTCTGGTTCATCGGGAGTACTCCTGCCTCAGAGTGTAGTACAGACTTTTCTTGGCAGATCTGAAGACAAGGTGAATGTAACTAGTTTATTTTAAAAGTGATGCCAGGCTAACACTGTGTTAGGAAGAGAAGAAATGAGTCAGAGATGGAAAGGAAGCCAAGAAAAGGTGTGTGACTGCTTGGTCAAGTGGAGCCAATCCCATAGATCATTCAGCTTTTACTGGGACCTCCTAAAACTTATGTGACTTACATTTGGCTTTCACGAATGGAGCATAGTCTTCACCCTGGTTAACTTGTCAAAATGACGGTGTTTCTTCAACTGTCCTTGGCTGCATTTAGGTTTAGATTTATGTTGTCCATTTTCCTTGTGAGCTTTAAAGCTGTAGTTGTAGTTCTTCTTAGAAAAGTTTGACCTCAAATGAGCCATCAAATTTGTGACCATATAATTTTTTGTCATAACTAGAACAGGTTTATGAGTGGCAGGGGTGTTAGTGATAATATAAAACAGGCACAAACCAGGCATCACCAGAGCTGTCCAGGGAGCACTGGCATATGCTCACCCTGGCCAGTGGTGACCCAGAGCCGGGAGAGGAGGGGTCAAGGGTAAGTGTCAGCTGCGCCCTCATTGCCCAGCTCTGTTCTGGCCACGCTGCTCATGGTATAAGGCATTCAATCTGGCTGCTGGGAGGAGATGCAGGGGAAGGTGGAGGGGCCGAGTAAGTGGGACAGTCACCTGGGTGACAGTGATCCAGAGCAGAGTGGTAGTTTGTGCCAGAAAGTGCTGGCTGAGATGGAGAATAGAAGGAATTTGAAGGAGTAATCTACGGCCTTTGGGAAGGATTGGAAGTAGAGGGTGAAGGGCAAGGACCGCTCAGGAGGGATCTGCAGTGTCCGGACTGAGCAGGTGAGGGCACAGAAGACTACACATGGACAAGGGCATTCTGGAGGTCAAGGGGGTCATCCATGGCTGGTTTTCCCAAGGGGTAACTGCAAGTCTCTGCTTCATCATGATCCTCTGAACAGGCCACGTCCTCAGGACAAGATCTGCCCATGGTGGAACCGGAGCATTTGGAAGGGCAGCTGGGAACAGGTGCTCTGCACAGTTGCCCGTCAGTTCTGCCATGCTCTTTCTGCCTTCCTGCATTGGCCTGGGCTGAGCCTTGGCCAGAAATGCCCTGCTCCCTTTCTCTTTCCCATACTTTTCCCCACAAAGGATCCCCACTACCCTTTCATTCCACTTGGGGGCATGACAGGGTCTCAGGTCCACCCAAGACCTGATAGATCATAACCTGCTTTATAACAAGATCTAAAAATGATTCCTACGTGCCTTAATGTGTGAAAGCAGTGTAGATAACTGCTACTCATCCTTCAGGATGCAGCTCAGGGGCCAGCTCCTTCAGAGAGCCCTCCCTGACCTCCTGTCCCACCCCAGCCTGCTTTAGGGGCAGTTGGAGAGCCTGGCACTGGGGCAGTGCAGAGACCACATTCACGAGCACTTCTAGCCCATGGGTCTTTGTCTTCCACCGGCTGCACACTCTGGCAGAGTAAAATCACTCGTCTGGGTCTCCTCACAGGCAGCATCATATTGTACCGTCTCAATTCGGAGTAGATGCATCACCCATGGGCTTCCTCACCCTGCACCTGAGCCCTTCTGTGCCTGCCCTTGGAGTCCCTGTGGTGGGAGCACCCGAGAGGTGAGACCACACGGGTATGCTGGAAACCACATGGGATTCTAAATGGATGTGTCTACCACACAGTCTATTTCTTAGGAAACCAGGCTTCCATTGTGTAGTGTAATACATCTATGCCTTGTTGATTCTTTTTGGGTCCCTGCAGACATACACCAAGGTTTACTGTAAGTCATGCCAACAACACACAGTGTTGTTAGAAAAGGTCTACGAGTCATTCTTTATTCCTTTCCTCTGACCCCCAACCACCCAAACACAGCCCTGATCCTTCCCCTTGTCCATCTCCTGGTGGCCAGCCCTGTGCCAGCTGCTGGTGTCCCATGCGGGTCCCCATGAACCCCTCCCCCATCCTGTTCCCCCCATCGCCATTCCACACTCTCCACAGCCACAGAGATATGCCTAGAATACACATCACACCATGGCCCCAGATGCCAAGCCTCTCCCTCCAGGAGTACATGAGCCTTGGGGTCACTACCCTGAGAGACCTGCTTCCTGCTCCCTCCACACTCCCCGTCCCCTTTGTCCCATTTTCCCTGCCCCCAAACCCCCAAACCCCGTTCTCAGGCCTTTACACTTCCTGTTCTCCTTGCCTGGAACATTCTGCTCCCTGACCTCCCAGGCTAACAACTCCTCTTACCTTGAATCTCAGCTTAAATGTTACCTCTAGGTGTCACCATGTCGTCCTGTTACCTGTCACTCTATTGGAATTGTCTGCAGAGCAGCTGTTACCATCTTTGCCTCTTTGTTCTTTATTTTCTGACTTTGTCCCTCACTAGAATGTAAGCTCTGGGGTCCATGGACCTCATTGGGTTAGTTTGTCCATTACTACATCCCAAACACCTGGAACAGTGCTGAGGACATCATAGATGTTCCATAGATATTCATTGAAATCATACACTGGGGGTCAAATAGGGTCAAGTGTGCTTGTCATTCTCCAAATTCTTTCTGGGCTTTTTCTGCCTGCTCTGTGTCCAAGGCTGAGTTGCCTGCTTGCACTCCCTGGGCCCTCTGTGTGGCTGCCCATGGCTCCTGCAGTGAGTGGGAGGACAGGACAACAGTGAGTGGGGAGAGTTTCCCCGTTCCCAGAACAGCCCCTCACTGGGCTCAGATGACACCAATTTGCCCCCAGCTCCAGGCTCAGAAGTAAGGACAACTTGCCCTGTTTCTGGCACCTGGGAACCCCCATGCCTGTCCTTCTCTCATTCCCCCACAGCTTTAGACCTGCTTCGTCTCAGTCTCTTCATCTGCACCATTTGAAGAGAGTGTTTCTAGTTGGATTTTAGTCTGATATAACATGTGATTAGCAATCTTCTCTATATACAAATTATATGCATACAATTTTTTCTTTTCATTTACTATTTATTAAAAACATTTTTTTAAATTTGCAACTCCATTTTTACATTTTTTAGGCACTCACAAAATAACTTAAAGACCTAATATCTGCACTGTGGGGTGTGTATATGTGTGTTTGCCAATACGAGGTGTCTTTATTTTCACTGCATAAAATTTGAAAATGGTAAACAATAAACAGTATCTTAAGCAGAATCATATAGGTTAGGAAAAAAGATTACAAAACAAGAAGTGGTTGCAAGTTCTTAAGTTTTCCAACCTATGAATTTAGGACTCAAGTCGTAAAATTTATGTAGTTTGAATAAGGTGTTGTTGTTTTAAGGTTTTTTTGCAGTTTTTTAAATCAACCAAAATTTATTCAGATAAATATTAAGTTATGCCTACAAATTTGTAATAATAGCCATAAAATACAAAAATGTTTTTTAGTGTTTTAAACATCTCTATCCTTGTCAAACTCAGAGGACAGGTTTAAGTAATAGTGGGCATTTAATTTCAGGCACTTAAATTGAAATATAATACTTATATAATTCTAGAGGCTGTGAGGGGAAGTTATGTATTCATGTGAATTATGTTAATGGTCTTATATCTATATAATGCAACAGTAAAGCTATAATGGTATATGATAAGGAAAGTCGTGGGTTCAGTTTCATGGAACAGTACCTTAACTAAAGAGATCAGTCAGAATCACTTAACAGAAACACCCGCAGATGTCGTGTGGTGGTTGTGGGTGTTGAAGCCCCAGCTCTGTGAGCCGAGTCAAGCCTGTGGGTGACCCCCTATCCCTGATCCCTCATGCTGTGGGCCTCCTCCTCAGGGTGGGGCCTGATGACTGGGGGGCCCCCTGCAATTCCATGCTTCTGTGGGCTGTGCGGGGAGCGGCGGGAGCAGCAGGTCCACATGGGGAAGGCTGGAAGGACTCGGACTTGGCCAGCAGACACCTGCTGTGGTCACTTTCTTTTCTAAGTGACTCCAGTTTTTTCTCAGTCAGCACAGCTGCCATCCCATTTTCTTGAGCTCTGTTCTCACAGAAAAGGATCTCTCTGTGATAGGAGAAAGTGGTTCTTTCCAGTTCTTTGCTCATGGCTACCTTCCAGTAGAGGGTAGGGATCTGACATGTGGTGATGTCTCTCTCCAAGTTGGGGAGTTTCTTCTCCATTTCAGAAGCAGTGCATTTCCTCCTCAAACAATTCTCTGTGAATTTGCCTGACATGCTCCTCATGTCTATCCAGTAGGTTTCAAAGCTTTAGCTTTAACTGCTGAATCTCAGTTTCAACTTGTGGCCTCACACAGTCCCGTGATGAGGAAGAAATTCCCTAACTAGAAAGGGGCGTCAGGTGGGAGGCTACCCTGGGCCAGGCTAGAGGGGTGGGTACTGCGTGTCTGTGCAGCTCTGTAGAGGCCCTTCTTTCTCATAAGGTGGAGAGCTGGGCATGACTCTCTGCTGAGGGTTTGCACCACGGCCAATTAGTTCTGATACCATGGGAGTCTCAGTCAGCCAGGGCTAGGAAGGCTTTACAGCAATAGCCATTCCTGAGTTTGTTTTTTGCCCAAAGCTTTCAGATTTGTATCTCCAGTTCAAATTTCCCCTGTGAGCTTCCAAACCTTCAAATCCAGCTGTCTTTTCAACATCTGAAAGTCATCTTAAAGGCACTCAATACTTTCAAGATTCACAAATTTCACAAAACCTCTTCTTGATGTCCCCAGTTCCCACAGCTGGAGTTACCATTCCCTACACTCATTGTTCAAGCCAGGAATAGGCCTGGCCTTTTTCTTTCTCTCTCATTCAATCTCCCATTTTCTCACTTTTCTCATCCAAGGTGGTAACAAGGCCTGTAAAGTCTCTTGAACTTGTCAGATCCTTGGCACCTCCATTCAAAAGAGGGAAGCAGAAAATGGCCATACCTGACCTGTGGGTCAAAAGTTGATCTGAAGGCTGTCATTGATAATACTCACTTCAATGTGTCCCTTCAAAGTCCTGAAGAGACACATTAAGAAAGAGCCAGACAATTATAAGAAGAGAGCAAATGAATAAAGATCTTGCAGTACAAATAACCAGTCTGCAAACTGAGGAAGAATCTTTGCAGTGTGAGAATTTACAAGTTGAAATTGAGATTCCGTAGCTAAAGCTGAAGCTTCAAAACCTGCCTGATATACATGAGGAACATGTCAGGCAAATTCACAGAGAATTGTTCGAGGAGGAAATGCACTGCTCTGAAATGCAGAAGAAACTCCCCAACTTGGATAGAGACATGAACTCCGCATGTCACATTCACTACCTCTGCAAGAAGATAGCCGAAGACTTGAACAAAGAATTGGAGGGAACCACTGTCTACTATCACAGCAAGAATCTCTTCCATGAGAACAGAGCTCAAGAAAACCAGGGCAGCTGTATTGACTTTCAGTGCCATTAACTTTCAAGATTGCTTCAAGCACTGACTGAGCATGCTCTGTGGCCTGGAACTAGGGGCCTGCAGGAAGTGAGTCACAGCTGTTTGCAGTAGTGTTCAGGTCGTAGAGGGCATGCCCAGAATACTGGTGGTGTACCAACAGCATCTGCTCCTGAGCCTTTGTCTGGCTGTCCTTTCAGCCTGAAAGGCTCTTTCCTTAGGTATTTGCAGGTTAAGTCCTCCACCTCCTCTAAGTCTTTGCTTAAGTCCTACTGTCTCAGTGAGGCTTCCCTTTATTTAAATTTGCAACCTGCACAAGCTCACCCAGAATTCCCAATTCCCACCATCCTGCTCTTCCCTTTCTTTTTTCAATTGTACTTATCCTTCTAATTTGTTGTAGACTCTGTTTACTTACTCTGTTCATCGTTTGCCCACTCCACTAGAAAGTTAGCTCTATCACAGCAGGGAATTTTGTTTTGCTTACTTAACTGAATAAAGAAATTTCTGTATTTTTAAATATAAGCAAGATTGTAATATACGTAACATTTTGCATCTTGCATTTTATTTAGCATTATGTCATAAATATTCCCCATATCATGAAAACTCTTAATAAGTGTCATTTTTATTTGCTGCCAAATATGCCATTGTCTCCATAAATTATAATTAACTTTAACATCTTTATTACATTTAGCATTTAGGTTGTTTCCTATTTTCTTTTGGTGATTATAAATAAATCTATTATGAGTTTCCTGTATACAAATCTGTTTCATTTTAAATATTATTTCTTTAAAAAGGATCCTAGAAGTCAAAAATGTTGAGACAAAGTCTAAAAATTACTATCAAGACTCTTGACAAATACATACAAAATTGTCTTCCAGAAATTTTATCCTCAAATACTTTTGACCAGCAATGAATGAATAAGCACAAATCATGATACCCTTTCTATCAACCTGAGGCAGCATAGCATAGTGGCTAAGAGCATGTGTCTGGAGAGAAACTGGCTTGTGTTGAATACCAACCATATGCCAGTTTTCTGCCTTATGAGCTGTGTGACTTTCAACAAGTTAACTCACTTATCTGAACCTCAGACAAGTGTTCAATGATGGAAATAATATTGCTCACCTAACAGGGCTGTTGTGAGGATTAAATTAATATGGGTAAACCACTCAGATGAGTAACTGGTACATGATACACACTATGTAACTGTTAGCTAGTATTATACTGAGACTTTTTTTAGTTGATGTGAATAAATGGTACTTTGTCTCTGTCTTCTTTGCATCTTGAAGTTGAGAATTTCTCTTTATATTTGGTATTTTTCTTTTCTCTTTTGAGAATTTTACATTCTCCTAGTGTTTTCTCATTAAGTTGTACAGTAAAGATATTAATGTATTTGGGGCAAATATTTTCCTAACTAAATATATGCTATTTCTTTATCTTTGATATCCATAAATTGCATATTAATGTTTTCCTTTATCATATCTTCACTTTTTGAGATTTAGAAGATTTTCCTCATTCAGAAACCAAAGAGATCCTTACCCATGTTATTTCAGATTTTATTTGTATTGTTCCTGGTTTACCTTTTGTTTCCTTTTTATCCCTAAAATGCATTTTAGTGTATTTTATGTGCTAAGTTCTAACTTGGCTGTTATTTCCAAATTAGTCCACCATTTCAGTGGAAATATGAGTAAGAGCAGAGAAGAAATTAGTGAGTTTTCTAATTGTGACCCCAGAAGCTGGTGACTTGAGCTTTCATGGAAGGGCTCTTCTTTAACATTGTCACAGAATCCTACATGCTCCTTTTCTATCTTTGTGATACACTTTCACTTACCATCTGGGACAACGTCTTCAATATAATCGTTTATTTGATATTATAGTTATCCAGTGATAGAAATAGGGTGCTCAGTGAATTGGCTACTGTCCAAATAAAGGGATATATACATATATATATATATATATATATATACAAAGAAAGTTACAAGTCCAATGGACTCTTAAACTCTCTCACCCTTAATCTGGACTATGTTCTCAAAATTTCAGACTGGTTGGTACAAAAAAATAACCCTGCAGTAAATATTTAGTTTGAGAGTCACATTCTTTATAAAGCTTTCTGGGACATATGCTCCCCTGTCCCCTTGTGATTTGATGACTCCCTTCTCTGGGCCTCTACTCACCCTGTAGACCCTTCCATCGGAGCACTTGTCCACTCTTTGGCTCTTGTCCACCTTTCCTCGTAGACTGTAAACCCCTGGATGTCAGTGACCATGACTGATCTGTCTTTGCATTTTCCTATCACAATGCCTGTCTTAGGGCTGGACACTGTTAAATGTTAATTGCATGTTTTGGTGTAAACATACTATTGTGAACAGTTATAAATGTGTGAATCTAAACTTTGTACTTGAAAAGTTCTTATACTTTTGCAGGATCACGGAGCTAGGATCAGTAAACTGGATGTTCAGTGCTCACTTATTCTGCATGATTCAAATATGCATGTGTGACCCAGATTTGATAATTTTCTTCCCTCCCTAATAACTTTCCATTTTCTCTGCCAGTTCTACAATGTACTGAGTCACATATTTTCAATCATAAAGGCATATCACAATATCCATTTTTTACCTCGAATATGTATTTCCCTTCTATACCCTGCCATCTAGATAAGAACACAAAAGAGATTTTCAAACTGTATTTATTTTTTTGTTTTTATTTTATCTTATTGGCTCTTGATGAAGGCTAGGCATAAACTCAGTTGAGTTTTGCATAGTTGATGTTTATTTTTCTTTAACACTCATAATGTCTGTTGCCCAATGAGTTGGATTGACTATTGCAACGTCTGAGCCAATTTTGGCTTGTGTTGTTTGATCAAGGTTGCTGAATTATTTTATTGTCTTACAGTTATAAGCTACAGATAAACAGGTATTATTTTAGGGGTTGAACTTGGTTATACTACATGTTTCATTACAAGAATGACTGTCTACGAAGGCAAATTTATTTCACCAAATTCATTAAAATATGATACCATGTAACTAATTTATTAAAACAAAATATTCAGGTGAATTAGTTAAAACAGCTCATCAGTAGTATGTAAACAAAGTGCAAATAGAAAAATTGCATTTCTGTATATATGGGTTTCTTTGAACACTAAATTAGCTCCTTAGAATTTAGTCCTTGCCCAATTAATTATTATATTTTGTCCTGTCTTCTCTTCTGTAATTTCTCTAGCAAAGTAATACCAAACTAACCATTCAATTATACTTCCATGAAATATATTTCCTGGGGAAATATATTTCTTGAGATTTTATTTTTTTATGTTCTTCCTTTGATATGTGCTGCTACAAAACAGACAAGTAAGTACTATTGGTGTATTGATGACAGAGATTTATTTGGTGCTTCAAGCTGATCAACTGAGGTATTTTAGTCTGTAACCATGTCTAGACAAAATGCAAATGTGGGTATTTGATTTTTTTCCTACGTCAGTCTGCAGTTGGAAAGTGTTGAGCATGCTTCTCTGAGTTAATTGTTGTATAGAACTAATTTTAAGGGCTCGTATGACATGTTTGCATAGGTGGTGTTTAATTTTTCAGGATAAATTTATTCCCTATTTCAGTCAATCTAGTAACAGGATGGAGCAGAATGAAAGTGACACTAATAGATGCTGAAAGGACATGAAACTGAAATACTTGCTTTGCTGTCAATGGGTAAAATTTATAACTGACACCAAAGAATTTTAGGACAGCTGAATGATAGAAGAGGAGAAATCTCCAGAATAACTATAGAAGAGCTGTGGGTGCTCCCCTTACATCCCCTGGCCACCGTCCATTAGCTTCTGTGAATCTCTGTGTGATTTATTTGATGATGCATCTGAGGACAAACCAAAAATGTGAGGGAGTTCACATCTTGGGAGCAGCCATTAGCTAACAACTAGAAGGAGCTGGTAAATATGTCCCCCAGCTTCCTTACACTTAGAGGTAAGAACGCAACTCAGAGGCATGTCCCATACCATTTTCTAAGAGTCCTCGGCAGGGGACATTTCCCAATGTGGCTAATTTTTCTGTGTTGGCTTCTTTCCTTTGAGTATCTCACTTTCTCAGTCCTCTGCTACTGCTTTCTAGGATCCCCTCCCAAATAAACTGCTTGCACTGACATCCTATTTCAGGCCCTGATTCTGGTTGAACCCAGTCTAGAATGGTGACCAATGACTAAGTTCCCTGAGAGTTCCTGGAAGAAGAACAGTACTCTATTAGGTATATTTTGCTTGTACAAACAGAACAAATACTACTTTTGCTCTAGGAAGCTTGCTTAACTTTTATCCTGAATAATAGATTTTTTTCCACTAATTGGACCATAAGCCAGATATCTTTCTGGTAAAGCTGGATTGGAGCACAAAGACCAGCCTGTGAAGAAGTAGACACTCCTGGTGGGGAAAACTGAAGTTCGTAGGGCCAGGATCCTCACCTGACCCTAAACTCCTTGATGATGTAACTGGTCTGCTGCTAGGCTACTGCTTCCACACCTGCAGGCAATAAGCTATTACTGACTGAGTCACTATATAAAGAGCTCTGCCCAAGTGCTCCTGGTGGAGGTAGAGCTGAAGGAGGATTACAGACCTGCAGACCGTTGGATGCAGAAGTAATTCTAGTACTCAATCTATCGCCAGGAGAACAAGCTGGATGATAAACCCTTTTACCCCAAGAACGCTCCACTGTCATTCCTCGGTCCCTCTGAATCCATAGTGAACTTGCCTGGGGCTGAGACTCATTGACAAGACACCCCCCATGCCCAAGTACAGATCTTGGAATCTTACCTCCCTTGTTAGCAAAATGGTACAGGAAACCACCTAGGCCTGTATAAGTGGGAGAGAACAAAGGCAACAACATAGTGAAGAAAAGGTGTGAATGCCCCAGTGTGGGGATAAAAGAATGTAGAAGAGAATTTCATTCCACAAAAAATTATTTGTGCACAGTGTCCATGCTCAGTATACGTCCACCCTGTTTTCTAGAATGCCTTGGAGACAGGGAGAACCCAAAAGGAAAGGAGAATGGAGTAGGTAGGGATAGACTTTCTTCCCTTTCCACCCTTTCCACAGGTCTGTCAGTTAAATCAAGGTCATGAATGTGTATGAATTAAAAAATTTTATCTCAGAATTTAGGCTGCCTGTATTATTCACTAGTAACTTGATTCTTAGTTTATTCCAAGAAGGGGAATGAATCAAGATGACTCCCTACATCTTTAAATAGTTCCTGTTCTCTGTGTTACTCTCCTAACAACTTAGAGGTCACAGTTTTCCAGAGAAGGTGATTGCAGCATGACATCTAAACTGATATGGGTCTTGACCGGCGAGTCCCAAACACCCTCAACTCCATTTTCCTTCTACTTCCCCTGAAGTTCAGTCTCCAGGGAAAACAAAATGCCACTGTTACTAGTCATGTCACGCTCTTTCACACCTCTATGCTGTTGAACATACCTTTTTTCTTTTCGGAATGTCCTTTCCCTTCCCTGTGGAAGGGAAGTTCAGTATAAAGTGGTGGTTTTTAACATGCTATCCTTGAACCAGCATCACCAGCATCATGAAGAAACCTGTTGGAATTGCACAATTTTGGCCCCACCCAAACACACTGTTAGGAACCCTGGAGGTGGAGCCTAGAGATGTGTTTTAACAAACCCTTCCAATAATGCTGATTTGAAGAATTTGAGAACTACTGGTATCATGACTGACAGCTGCAAATATCGGGAACTGAGACAAGAGGGTCCTGCTGCAGCTTGGCATAAGGCTAGACATCCCATTGGTCTCTCCCAACCCCTTTCATGGAGAGACAATATCGTAATTAGGAAGGCTCACTGGTCTTGAGGAAGGTGAGGAGAGAGAAGGGAAGGGCTCGTTCATCCCTATCAGGGATAGGCTAGGGAATAGTGGTGTGGATAGATTAAGAGACAATTGGTGGTGTTTGGTTTTCTCTTTTCTGGAAGAGAGAGGATGTCTTCCTATCCCAAAATATCTCCTCCACATTGACTAAAATTTCACCAGTTAAAGTTAATAAGAAAACATTCCTGTAGGTTAAAGAGTATGTGGAGAGATGATTAGTCATAAACTTAATGTGAATTAGTTTAATTAGCTTTCATTCTAACCTGGGTGAGATGCTTAAGAAAACAAGAGTTTTGATTTAGGGGAAAGGTACTTCCAAAGCAAGATGTACATGGGGTTGAGAAGGAGGCGTGGGGCTTCCTAAAGGGGCAGGGTGACGATGGGGACGCATGCAGGCAGTTAGAGGCTCCGTGAGCTTGCCCAGGGCAAAGGGGGAGGAGAGAGGTACCGATCGAAGGTGCATGCCAAAGCAAATAGGGTCAGTTTCTCACTTTTATTTTAGATTCCTCGTAGAAACCATCAGTTCTCTGTCGAGAATAGCTGTCATTTTTTTGTTGTTGTTTTCGTTTTAACACCCTACTTACTTCCCTGTCACTCATTTTAATTTTCCTGGATTCAGGAAATGGGAATTATTTTGCCTGAGGTTTTCAATCCTCTGCAAGTTCACTACGGATTCAGTGAGACCAAGGAATAACAATGGAACGTTCTTGGGGTTAAAGGGTTTATGCCCTGCTTTAGTCTCACAGTGGTAGGTGGAACACTAGAATTACATCTGCATCCAGCAATCTGCAGGTCTGTACTCCTCCTCTATCTCCGCCTCAGCCCAGAGCACTGGGTGGAGCTCTTTACACAGTGACTCAGTCAATAATTGCTTACTGCCTATGGGTGTGGAAGCAGTAGCCTAGCAGTAGACCAATGACGTCATCAAGTAGTTTAGGGTCAGGTGAGGATCCTGGCCATAGGAACTTCCATTTCCCCACAGGAGTTATGGAAACAAACTAGTATTTTTCTGGCAGGGACATAAAAGGAAAACTTTTAAAGTGAATCTCTCCTGAATGAAACCTAGGTACCCAGTAAATGCTGCAAGAATAACTTGACCTTTAAAATTGACCACTCTTTGTATTGTGTGGAAGAAATGTGATGCTTCCATTGAGTTCCACAAACTGTTTTTTTTGGTACAGAAAATTGCTAATGGGACTCTCCACAGGCAGTGCAGGGGCTACCAAGATGGCAGACACAAGGGCTTCACTGGAGAGGGTGTAATTGGGGGGTATGAAAGGAAGCAAATAACTGTCCTGTAACCTGGAGATAAGGGATTTTAGGGGCGACAAAGGGCAATAGGGCTTTCATGGAGAGAACAATCATTGCTGCTACCCACGAGTTTCTGATATTTGATCTAGAGCCAGGTGCAGAGAAGCTGGAGGGAAAAGGCTTGATTGCCTCTCTCCGTGTCTAACTTCTCACCATCTCCCTGCCTCAGTTTCCTCTCCTGCCTTTATATTCTTAAGGTATATGACTTTTTGTGTTTAACTTTTGGTGATATTGCTCTCACTGAAAATGCCAACCTACAAAAGTAAGGGACAGAGAGTTATTTAGATATACAACCTCAAGGTCATAGGGCTATTTCATGGTGACACAGAGACCCATCCATGGCTCCATGATCTGGCTATGATTTCATTTCTATTATCATTTCTGCCTATAAGTTTACAGCCTAGCTCTACATACATGTGGTCAATCTGTTACTGAAAATATTATGAAAAAATGATCACATCCTTGAAGCCTGGAAAACATATCTATAGTTCACTTAGGAAGAGGAGGCTGTGGTGAGGTATCTCCTCACTTTATAATTTTTCAGGAGGGGGCTAGCAGGGCAATGCCTCAGATTTCCATTGTGCTTCCTTTAGTTAAGATCAGCAGAGAATAGATTTGTATTGAGTTTGCATTGTTTCAATCAACATGCAGATGGGAAACAAATGCTATGTGTCTGATTTCCCAAGAGATGATGCTCATATGAGCCAGAAGCTCATTCCGAAGAATTAAATGGAAATCTTCCAAAAATACATACTTCCTCACATCCTTCAGTTCCATCCTGTATTTCCTGTGCTTCTTGCACTTCTGCACTCAGTTTATCAGCAGGAACCACCCCCTAAAAATCCTGTTAAGAGAAGTTAAATAGGAACTACTGGAGTTACTATTTGATTTACCTTCAGGAAACAGGCTTTAACTGAAAGAGTTCCTCCCATCTCTTTAGATATGCTTGCCAAAATATTAGAGGTTTTAATATGCTGTTGTGGTTCATCACCAGATGGAAAAGCTTTCATTGAAGAAAGTCTTATGTTTAGTTCTCAAAATTGTTGAGGAGTGAGAGTTTTTGAGGAGTGAAACATGTAAATAAGTAAATTCATTCTTCAAGAATTTCTATCTGGCTAATATTACTTTTTTTATAGAAAACTGCCTGATTTTAAGATTCACTCACTCCAGTCTCATGGTGCCCTTGGAATTCCGAGCTATTATCTAGGCCTCCAAATTAGATATGCAAACCACAGTGTCTCTCTCCAAGCTCTGGGCTGCAGTATGCATGTCAGTTGGTCTGACTGTACAGTAGTTCACCTTCTAGCCTGGATCAGAAAGATAAACACCAAGTGCAGTCAGGAAAATCCTCGGAGTTTGCCTCCCTGTTGGGAGCCTGCCTTCTCAGTCCTAACAAGGGAGCCATCCCCAAGATGTGTTCTCCAGGTCTGTCTCATCCTCTGCTGTTTCTGCCTTTGAATTGTTTCAGCTTCCTTAAGTTCCCAGCTCCACTGTCTGTTTTGCTTTTAGTATATTACATGATCTCTGCTGCCAACTCACTGTTCACCACTTCCTCCCTGCTCCCTTTTGGATCAGGCTATTTTTCTATAATGATGAGCCATGCCAGGATGACGCAGAATACTGGGTTTGAGCAAGCCCCTTCCTTGATGTCAGGGTATTGTTGGAAAGCTGCTATAATAAACAAAACCAAAATCTCAGTGGCTTAACATAGCAAGGATTTCTTCCCTGTTCACATGACAGCTCAGTGCAGATTAAGAGGCTATCTTCCAAGTGGGACACAGACACCTGGCGCTTTCTTCAGGATGGCTTCACTGTCTTGGAGTCCTTTAATTCCAGGTTAGTGGGAGAAAATCTAGGACCTCACAGGAACTGTTAGGGGCCAGGCCACTCCATTGGCCAGAGCTTGAAATCTAATTGCAAGTGAGACTGGGAAATGCTATTGATGAACACCTAGTTACTCTACTAACCTGTCATTAAATAACTTATTGACTTCCAATAGGGAAGTAATACCGATTAAAATACCAGCCTAGGCAGTATAACACAGAGAAGACAAGTAGTGATTCTATAACATCCTACTACGCTGATGGACAGTGACTGCAATGGGGTATGTAGTGGGGACTTGATAATAGGGGGAGTCTAGTAACCATAATGTTGCTCATGTAATTGTATATTAATAATAGCAAAATAAAAAAAATACCAGCCTAGGACAAAAAGCAATCCCAGTTTTAATTTAATCATTTTCCTTTGAATAACTAATTAACCATACCCGTAAATTTTACTTTCTATTTGTACAAACACACATGTAAAGTTCTGGATCTGAATGACCTTATCGCTAATTCTGACTTAGGTGCTATTTGACAGTCTCAAGCAAGTGGAAAAAAGGCTAAAGAGCCCTTAACCCAGTCAGCAAAGTCACCCCTAGAGTAGCTTCTGGAAATTGTTTATTTCACTTGTATGGCTAGTGTCAATAAAAGATACTCATGGATCATCTAATTTAATAAGTAAGTAGCTGTAGATTATTAAAGTTATGTCTAAGCTTTTTCCTGTATCCTATCATAATGATCAACACCCCAGTACATTAACAGGTGGGAGGTAAAAGTTCATTTCTTTCCTTTCCTCTAATGACTGAGTTTTCAGGTGAATCTGTGGTAATCTTTTGAAATTCTTTCCTAGTAACATTGGGACTTATGTTTGTTTAGAGCCGGCCCATCTTGTCATCACTGTTTTCAAACATTTTTCTCTAGACTTGGAAGTTCATGCAGAAGCTCGGTGTCATCTGCACACATACTATGTTAAATAGATGTGGAGAGAGGTTCTGTGAGCCAGGGATTTCACTCTGCCTCCAGCCCTCAGACACACCCCGAAGGTGGCCAGAAGGGCCCCCCAGTGCCCTCCCCTCTTGAGGAAACTGAGGCTCAGTGAAGTGAGAATGAGATGCAGAGAGGTCACACTCTATACCTCCACATGACCTTGTCCAGGAAGTCAGTGACTGAATTGTCAGACCATTTCTTTTCTCTGAGAAGTAGAAACAAGAAATGAGGCCAATGGGGACGTTTGAAAACTCCAATTTGAAGAATGGGGAAAAAAAAAGTCCTAGACATGTCAGGGTCAGGATGCCCACTGAATTTGTTTAGCTTAGTTTTCCAGATTACAGAGCTTCTCCCATGGAAATATCTAAATTTGATCAGTGGAATCTAGACATTAATGTTGGAGGGAGATGTAGAAGTTTGCAGGTGGTTGTTTTGAATCTAGGCAGGCTTTTGCCATGCTAATTCAAGGTGTGGCCATACTCATTCTAATGTTGCTTGTTTTGCCAGTCTTTTATCTTAAAAATCCTAGCTGATGTTGATATTTCTTATGGTAAATGAGTTTGTAAGTTTATTAAGACAGTAATTTTTCCCCATACCCCTGTTTAATCCGATTTGATGACTATTTTCTTAATTGTGGCTGAGTATTCCTGAAAGTGATGTTGTTTCAAGTGGTAACTTTTACTGCAAGAAAAACTGGATTGTCTGTACATAAACATTATTGAATATTTAGATCAGTGCTATATTTGCCTTTTTGTCATTTACTTTATCTCCTGAGAGAAAAAGCGTACCTGTTAGGTTGTCTTTTAGGACAACACACTCAACACTTCATTGTGGATTCTCTATTCTCAGATTTAATCAGTGTCTAATGTGTTACTAAGTTGTTGAATATCTGACTTCTCCGGTTGATTAAAAAAATTGCCCTTTCTCCCAGAGAAGGATAATTCATTGTTTCAGTCAATAAGTTGTGCTTTGATAGGTAAAGGTTGTCCCTTGAATATGTCTCACTTGAATACTGTTTTAGGAAATAGCTGTAAATGTTGGCACTGTGCAGACAAAACAGAACAAAAGGGGAATGGAAGTTTTGTACTTGTGACAGGTATATCTTCATGAGTACCTATTCTGAAAAAGAAATTCCATAATGAATTAAATATTTGTGTCTGTCTGGAGATACTTGGGGATATTCAGACTATTTGTCAGTAGCTCTCTGACCTTGGGTGATTTAGAGTTCTTGCACCTCAGCTTTTCCTTGTCAAGAACGAAGATCCTGTTCCCTGTGCCCAACAGGTGGAGCGCTGTGAGAGATGACGAGACCAGTACCTGTGACATACATCTGCCAAAGTGCTCACAGTTGACTCCTTTCTCAAATTAAGCAATTGGAGTAATGTTATCAGATGAAATGTAGGATGTTCAATTAAATGTATATTTCAGATAAACAACAAATAATTTATACTTGCTAAATCTGGTAATCCTAGATTGGGGTTCTCTATCACTTTCCAAGAGGAAGAGAACTTTCTGGTCCCTTGCTATCATCTAGCCTAGAGACTGATTTCTAGGGGGACCCTTCAGGAGCCCCTTCAGGCTAAAGGAAAGGCTTCATACTTCATGAACCATTCTGAATGGAGCTGCAGTGCAGTCTGAGTAATTCAATAGCCACAACTGTTTGAGACATTTTGAAAATTAGCTCAGATATTTTGAAATTGAAGTGTGACAGCATGTAAAAAAAAGGCATTAGACTTATTCTGTATTATTTATCATACCTTAATTCTAGGACATAATGGGATATACAATATATATGCATACAAAGATGGGTGCTTGCATATTAAAGTGTCCTGTATATCTGCAGAGACGACACTAAGGCACAATAGGAAGCTGGTCTTGTCTCCGTTTTATTCCTCTCGATATGACATAGGTTATCATGGGAAAGAGCAAATTCCCCTCCAGGTTGAAAATGTTTAAGCAGCTCCAGGACAGCCATGAAGAAGTCGTAGAGAGACAAGCTGGATGAGGTTGCTACCAAAGTCTCTTCCAATGCTGAGATTCTGTGGTTAACAGTCTGTGACATTTTAGGAGTCCTGTTTACAGTCTCCCTTTTATCACAATCATTGGCAAACTTCTGTTCACCCAGCCCGTGTGGATAGACATTAATAACATCACAAGTGTGTCTATGAATACTAAAGCACTGCATATGTTTTCCTAATGAGACTGTTTATTTTACAAATTTATTACTGTCTGCACAAAATAATCCTGGGGACCACATCCTTGAGTAAATTCTCTGATGCATATATTGAAAATTGTCCACAGCTTTATGCTTTGCCAGGTTTGCTTTGAACTTTGTTTTGAAGCAATGAATAACTTCTTGTCAAAGGCCTTACACTTGCAGGGGCATTTTGATTGCTTTGAAAGAAAATTGTTTTTCCTCAATCATAATATAAGTTGGTCACAGGGATGAAAGTGTAGTATGGAAAATATAGTCAATGGTTCTGTAACATCTTTCCATGGTGCCAGGTAGTCATTGCTCTTAGTGGGGGTGAGAATGTAATAATGGATGTAGTTGATGAATCACTTGAAAACCAATATAATATTGTATGTCAATTATACTTCAATTAAAAAAGAGAAAGAAAATGATTTTTCAAGAGACTCAAAAATCATAGCTGATTTGAAATCACACAAGATACACTGTAAAGTTAAATCATGTCTTGAGCTGTCCTGAGATGCATTAACCCGTGGGGATTCAACAGAAGTTGTTGGACCTGATTTTCTGTGGATGATGAAGAGCCATATGAGGAGTAGTCTTTGATCGTCTATAAGAAACTCCCTTCCCTTAGACACATAAGCAGAAAAAGAAACAGCAGTTACTGACATCTGTTCTATGCCACATAGTTTATACATTATTTCATTTAACCTTCCAGTTTTCAAATTAAGAAATTGACTATGGATAAAATGAAGGTTCCTGTAGCCAGGATTCTCACCTGGCCCTGGTTGGCTGGCTCACTACACACGTGTGGGCAATATGTTGCTATTGAGTCTATATAAAGAGCTCTGCACAGTGCTCTGGGTGACACGGTGGCACAGCTGCAAGACTGCAGGAGAGAAGAACAAAGGCTGGAGTGGTGGCAGTGCCAAGGACAGAGGCCCAGAGGACGGCTGTGTGGGTGGAGAGGCCCAGAGGCAGAGACCGGCTTGCTGCATGCAGACTTGCTCTGAGTGGAGGAGATTTTAGTGATTGATCTGCCACCATGGAAATAGAGTTGGGTGAAGCCCTTTCACCTCAAGAATGTTCTACTGTCATTTCTTTGGTCACACTGAATCCATAGTGAACTTTTCGGGGGCTGAAACCCATTGGCAAGACAATTGGCATAGTCGGCAGGGTGCATTGTTGACCAAGGAAAAGGAAAAGCTGCCCCTGTGGAAGGAGTGTTTCAGCAGGCTGCACCTATGGACAGGGAGACATTTGAGTGTCCTCCTGTGGACATGTGGTGCTGTGAAGTGGTGGAGAACTGGGGTCCACCCCAAGAGAAAGAAAATGTGTTGACCGAAATGGCATTACTACGAAGTGCTGTGGAAATTGTAAAGGCCCGAGAGGAAGCAGCATGAGAAGGACCAGTGGCCTGAGAAGGAACAGCATGAGGAGAAGCAGTATAGGAGTGCAGGCTGCCAGGTGCACTGGGGCAGGTGAAGGAAGAGGCCTGAGAAGGAGTGGCACGAGAAGAAGCGGCACACAGGCTGCCAGGTGCCGGGGGGTGGAGGGGGGGGGCAGGTGAAGGATGTAGTGGAGCCATCAGCCCCAGGAATGGAGGAGCGGAGGTTTGACCAGCAGGTGGGGTCGGAGGCCCTGCCAGCACTGGAGGCATCAGCCCCTCCTCGGTTGAGACCCCACCTGGTTGAAAGCTCGTGGAAAGCCAGAAGGACTCGGCAACGGCGGGTTCTTTCAGGAGAGGTGCAGCCCCCTCCTCAGGTTGTGGAGCACTCCCTGCTCTGCTTCTATCCTCAGGCTCAAGCACAAAAGGAAATGTGGTCTGCTTCGCGAAGGAAGAATTTAAAGGGCCCCGTGGAGGTTGTGAGGACCCAGGTGTGGGTTGGTTTGAAAAGGCAGGAGCAGACGGAAATTGGACTGGAGCTGTGGCAACTGAGACCCTAGCAGCAGTTCCAGCTGCTGAGGATGAAGCAGAAGGCAGAGATAAAGCAACAAGATCGACCTGTGTGTCTGCAAGACTTTTTGCTGGAGAGGCTGGAGAAAGTGGGTATTGTAAGGCTCACCCATGGTTCTTCTGGGTAACTCATTTGAGTGGAACTGATTTGAGTGCAACCAGGATGACCACTTAGTGGCAATGGATCTCCTCAGGCTTGAGGGTTATTATAATTGTAATTTTTGTTATTTGTATATTGTATTATGTTCTTGTGGAGTTTGATTACAATGTTCCAGCTTCCTTGCACAGGGACCACTGCAGAGGATTGAAGGCACATGGATTGAGAGGCAAGAATCCTGGAGGGGTGCAGTGTGGATAAAGTGAAGGTTCCTGTGGCCAGGATTCTCACCTAGCCCTGGTTGGCTAGCTCACTACACATGTGTGGGCAATACGTGCTATTGACTCTATATAAAGAGCTCTGCCCAGTGCTCTGGGTGACACGGTGGCATGGCTGCAAGGCTGCAGGAGGGCGGAGCAGAGGCTGGAGTCATGGCAACGCCGAGGACAGAGGCCCAGAGGCCGAGACCGGCTTGCTGCATGCAGACTTGCTCTGAGTGGAGATTTTGGTGATTGACCTGCCACCATGGAAATAGAGTTGGGTGTAGCCTTTTCACCCCAAGAATGTTCTACTGTCATTTATTTGGTCACATGGAATCCATAGTGAACTTGCCTGGCGCTGAAACCCATTGGCAAGACATTGACCTTCATAGAAATTGTGTGACAAACTCAAGGTCACGTAGCTTGAAGCAAAGGAGCTGGTCTTAGGCTGGATTCCAAAGCCCCTTTTAGGTGACCTTACTGCAGTGTCTCCCACTACCATTGAGGAATCCAAGCAACTCAGACTTGGCGATGTTCTGTCTTAGCTTTAGCTATTTACAGCTGGTTTTAACATCAATCCAAATGTTTTCATTATGTCCTTACTCTCTCAAGGCACAGTGCCGATTGTTATGGCAAGTCAGAGATACATTGTCACCCTCAAGGTTCTTATAATCTAGTTAAGGATAAAAGCATGACCATATGAGTAGATAACTGAAAATGGAAGGCAGCCCATGCCAAGCGTTAAGTGGAATATGTAAGTGCTTCATGGGTTAGAGAAGTGAGAGCCACTGTCAGCTGCAGGTGAGATCACAGGGAAAGGGATCTTAGTGTGAACGTAGCACATGACATTATTACAGCCCATCAGCCTGTTATGGGTTATAGCATGGACCTCACATTTTGCCTACTGACCTGTTTTGTTGGCCTGCATAGTTTTTTGGTTTTTCTTTTTCTTTTTTAACTTTAAGTCAATTCACATATAAATCTGGGCTTTGGTTTTTCTCAAAAGAAATTTTCAGAAGATCTAAACCAAGCATGTTCACATAGCGAAAGTCAGAGCCTCTGCTTTCCAATTCGCTGTGGCCTCTGCCCTCCCAGGAGCTGCAGCAGCTCTGCTTCTCCCACTCACATGTCTTGCCTGCCTGATGAGCATTTGAGTTTATAACCCCTGATCAAGATTAGAAAAATGAGACTCAGAGAAGATGAAGTAAATTTTCTAAGATTCCAACTAATTAGTACAAGGATGGATTAGACCCAAAGACTCCTATTAATCTAGTTTTCTTTTTAGTAGACCACACTGTCATTCATGAGAACCAATTCATATGTTAGTAGAGAATATGGATTTAAAATAGGAATGCAATTAATTCATCATCTAACATCTGTGCGGCCAGATAATGTTTGGAAAGTCAAAAATTTTTAAACTTCCACAAGATAATATTATTCGTGTATCAACTATTATGGAACAAGTCCAGCAGGGCTGGGGAAGCATCCTAAATTAAATTACTATTTCTGCCATGTAATGTATGAATGCTAACCCTAAGTGGGAGAAATAAAGATTATGCAGAACCACGTATGAATCCAGGTCAGGTTTTGCTATCAACTCAATTCAGGCCAGGTCAGGTTTTGCAATACATTTTTTCCATTTCTAAACTTTTAGTATTTCAGATGTGAAGATAAAGGCTTATGGATAGCTATAGCTATCTTAATACTATTGTGTTTATTGTCTGTTTTCTTATCTGTAAAATGGGGATAATAATAGTTCCTATTTTGTCAGATTTAATATATGTAAAGGACAGTTCCTGAAACATAGTATAATTTATATAAATAATGGCTATTACTAGTAGTATTTTCTATTCTTGGTATTTTGTTTAAAATATTTATTTTAGAAATCAGGCTCAAGATTCATTTTTCTGCAACCACCTCGTAAGTATCTATTTTAAGCACACATAGGTAATGTGAAAATCATATAAAATACAAATTTCAGTATCCATACATAAAGCTTAATAGAATACAGCCACACTCATTTATTTTCACATTTTCTATAGCTGTTATAAAGGCAGAGTGGAACAGTTGCAGCAGAGAATATATGTTCTGCAAAATCTAAGATATTTATGAGTGCCTATTACAGAAAAGTTTGCTGGCCCTGCTCTGATCTATTCCTGGTCACACATTTCCTGGTGCTCTGGGTTTCTCTGACTTCTGAAATGGTTGCCCTTCTCCCATTTCACTCTACCTAGTTTCTGAAGATGACCTTGGATTTTCTTCTTTTACGATTTGAGGTATCCTCCTTCTCTGTTGCAGAATTCGATTCTCACCTTTCTTTCCTTATCACTTTCAGTATGGACTTTGTATGCTCCCATTTTCAAAGTTCCAGGAGTGGAAATCAGAAGCCTGACCTATGGCACATTTAGGATCGATGTGTAGAGGTAGAGAGTGGAAAGCAGAGCTGCTTCTGTTCTGGGATGCTGCAGCCTGCAATTTCAGTTGTTATTTCGAGCATGTCAACACCCCAGCCTAAAATAAGTCTGCTAGATCCCCTTTCAAAAATCTGTACTTTCATACCATAGGTATTTTGCCCTCTAGTTTCTCTGTAGATAAAATTGATAACAAACACAAACCTAGGGCAACCTGAATTCTCCATCAAAATGTCTAGAAAAAGCCCTGGTAACTGTTGAGGCTGTATTTTAAAGCCATTTCTTACTTAAATGAAGGTAATATGGCATGGGAAGGAGAGAATGGTACAGATCACCCAAATAGTTTGGGAGTTTGCCATGCCACTATTACATGGATCTTGGTTTGCACAGACAACACAAGGCTTTTTTATTCCCCCTTTCTTTCAAGTCACTACATTTTGTTTTTTCATACTGCAGTGATTTTAATGGAAAGTTCAGCTTGGGGTAGGCGGAGGTAAATTGAGAAAGGGATTTGAATGATCTAGAGAACTTTGTCCTCATTTCTCTTGGGTAATGTGTACTTTCGAGTCTTTCAGACTGATCCATATAAAAGAACATTTTACTACTTGTAGGTGTAATTACATAACTGAAAAATGAATTTACTAACCAAGCTTTAAAAGCTTGCCAACAGTTTAAACTGCAGTAGATCCGCAGCCTCTTCCTATTCACAGTTCTTTAAGAACGGAGCACCTTAAAGGACTGTCTTAAGCGTGATGTAGGTTTTTAGTATCATCAATATTGTGTAGCTGGAGTCAGGCAGACTGGTGATCCAGTCTTTACTCCTGGCCTGTCCCTCAGTATCCTCATCTGTGAATGTCTTACGACCACTCACAGGTAATGAAATGACTAAGGAAAATGGTATATATAAACTGCTTCGCACAGTATCTTAGGTGTCGTGAGTTCTCCACGGACGGCGGCTGTTGAGTGGCCCACTGTGGCACGTCTGTCTGGCCGACTGTACTGCCATGTATTATTTCAAATAACTCAAGGGTGATTAGATCAATTAAGAGAAGCATCAATGTGTATTTCACTCATGGTTTCATGTGTGCACCTATTTAAAACCATTCTCTATATATCTTCGACCTCCAGATATAGTATTGCCAGAAAATAATTTCCAAGTATTAGATACATAAATATGCAAATTATAATTCTTTTCTAATTTGAAAACTGAGGAGGGTCTTAGGAACCATCTAGTTCATAGGCTTCAGCTTATTCGTGAGGATGCTGAGGAATTTTCTCAAATTCATGCAGCTGGTTCATGGCAGAGTTCAGTTCAGAACAGAGTTTTCTTGAGTTTTAAGCCTCCTCTTTCCACTTCCTGATTCAGATTCTTGCATTTAATTTAATTTCTTTTTAATTGCTTCCTCCTCTTTCACTTGTAAATGTAGAAAACATTCAGACAAATTTTTAAAAATGCTTGCAATTCCCTAGAAAACACCACATTTACTGAGTAGTTGAAATAGAAGGAGTTCAGTTCTCTAGCAGGTGCCCAGGAGGCTGCCAGCACTGGAGTCTCTATTTTTAATTCATTGGAAGGAATGAATTGCTTGCTTCAATGAAAGGAAACTAGAAATTGGAATTGCTGTTATTACCACCCACCCCAACATATACACAAATGCACACACACTTTTAACTTCACTACTATGTTCTGTTTTAGGTCAAAATCCTTATGGATTATTTTTCCTTTTCTTTCTTTTTTTTTTGCTCTAAAGTAGTAATGAAGGAAAAAAGATGGATGTAACAAACTTCTATTTGCTTTCATTTTATGAAAGTTGAACTTACTATTTGAGTGATTTAGATAAATGATTATAAAAACTCACTTTGTATAGTCACCTTTAAAAATTAATCTGTAGAATGGACACTTCATCCCCATATTTAGCTTAAGAAAACAGCGTCTGAGAGATGAGTGATTTATTAAGGTCGCATGCCTAGTCAGTGGTTAAACTGGATGTCAGGTTAGGGTCTTTAGGCAACAAGTCAGGGTCATTCTGAGAAGACTGTGGGTCGTCCCTGTATTCAGGCATCTTAAACAGCCATGGAGATTAAGGGGGAGAAAGAGGGAGGTTTGCTCAGCATGAATATGCTGTTTCTCACTGAATATCTTGTCTCAAAAATACTAAATATGCATTCTTGAGACAGATTATTAAACATTTTCTTTCTAATGCTACACTTTTAATGCACTTTCTTATAATCAAATTATATTTCTTCAGCAAGACTTAATCTTAAAACATTTAATTCAGTAATTGCTACAAATACTGTTTTATGGGTCCCATAATATCTAATTAAATTTACTCACAATAATTACAAACCAACTTGCTAAATAAGAAGTTACCACCTAAACAAATAAACCTTGTAATTTTCTTTCCTCATAACTTTTTTGTTTGTTTCTGTACTTTGTCTAGTCTATTATTCTATTCTTTTCAGTCAGTTGTGTGTAAGTTCCTCATACATAACAGAACAGATGGGGTTTAATTCTCTCAAAAAATATGCCTTTTTGCAATCACATTTTATGGGTTTATAAATTGTCTATAACTCAGAAGCAATGAATGTGGAGTCATTCCTACCTTCCTTTCTTTCTTCTTAAATGTTTCATTTAAACTGTTGGTTTCTGGCTTTGTAAATTCCCAGCCTCAAGTCTAGATTTTCTACTAAATTTCTAAATTCAGGTGTCCTGGGTCTGAACCTGTCCTCCGCTGCCATTGTCGTATTTTAGGCATGTAATTGAGTGCCTCATTTGACTTCTAAGAGTTTTTGTTTCCTTATTAGTAAAAGAAGGCTAATAATATCTACTTCAGATATGTATTATATATATAAAATAGAATAGTGTTCATGAAAACATATAACACATTTAGGTCATATACTAAGTATTACATAAATATTATTGGTAGTTGAATGACTTAAAAAAATCTTCTCTGTTGGAAGAAATCTTTTCCCCTCATACAGATGTGATGAAAATACCATTTGGTCACTCTTTCGTTACTTAAAATTAGAGCCCTTGGGTTCCAATATCACATTTGCAAGAATTAAGGAGAAAAGATGATGCTTTATTTTGGATCCAAAAATAGTGGTATTTTTGAATAATAGCAGATTGTGATTATTATTTAGGGGTAGTTTTGATATGGGGCAGGTGTCTCCCTGTTATAGATACATTTTTTTCTTTTTTTTATGTTCTTGGGGTGAAAGGGTTATATCCAACTTTATTTCTACAGTGGCAGGTCAATCGCTAAAATCCCATTCACTCAGAGGGAGTGTTATAGATAAATTTATAATAATTATTGTAAAAACGAACAGTTCAGTATTTCTAAGCTATCATTATTATGAGTAGATTGTGGTTGTCAGTTATGGAGATTTCTGGTATTGTTATTAGTGGATTAACAATTTGAACTAACTCTCCCTGTGAGAGTAAATCTGGGCAAAACAGTTTAAATATATCAGAGAACTAATCAGCTAGTGGCTACATATAGAGGTAAGATCTCTGAGGAGACAAAAACCAACAGAGATGTGCCCAAACTTTGGGACCATTTCCTCTTGGTATATTTGCTGGTTTCAGAAGAATCAGCCTGAAATAGTTTAATTTCACTTTTGACTGGCTCCCAAGGCTTGGGATAAAAAAAAAACTGGAGTCTAGAGTCATAAGAGAAGGGGTCCCAAATAGGCTCTACACCAGCCTTGAAGGTTGGGATCCCAATGAATTTGGCTTAAGACAGACTTCCAAGGGACTATGTCTGTGCTTTCAACCATATCAGTCACTGAAACTGGATTAGGAGATTCTGGATTGCCAGTGCCCAGATTTTAGCAGAAAGAAATACACATCTCCAAAAGTAGGTACACCACTCTTGGCTTCAAATAATATTTTCAAATTACGTCGATATTTATTTTCAAATGAAATGTTTGGCACGCAATAAAAGATTACCAGTACCTGAGGAAACAGGATAGTGTGAATGAACAGGGGAAAAAAATCAGTACAATAGAACATACTTACTAGAATTTCAGATATTGGAGCTAATATACATAGACTTAGGATGTTTCTAAATTCAAGAAAGTAAAAGGCAAGATTGAGAATGGGGAAGTGTAAAAAAGGGACAAGACTATAAAATGGACAAAATGAAAATTCTGCAATTGAAAATATATGAGATTAGGAATACACTGAATAGTTTTTAAGGAGATTAGACACAATTAAAAGAATGTGTTCATTGGAATGTAGATATTGGAATATTGGTCAGAAGAAGCCAAAATGATTATTAAAAAAGAGAAAATTCATAATTGACGGTAAAAGATGTTAAAGATTCAGTGAGTAAGCCAGATAGATGCTATAATTAGAGTGTCAGAAGGAAGAATGTGGCAGAGGTAATGGTAGAAAAGATAATGCCTGAGAATTTTCAAAACGGATGGAAAGTATTAAACCCCATATTTAAAAAGCCCTATGAACCCCCAGTAGTATATATAAAAAATAACCTAGGCACATTATACTAAAACTGGTGAAAAAAAATTTTTAAAGCAGTTTAAGATTACAGTTAAATGAACAATAATTAGACTAACAGGTAACTTCTCAACAGAAACAATGGAAGCGTCTAAACAAATGTATTATTTTTAGTGTGTCAGAAGAAAATAACTTCCAATTCGGTACCATTACCCAACGAAAATATTTTTATAGAATAAAAGAAATATAGATAATTTTAGGCAAAAAACCCCCACAATTTATTAACATCAGGAGAAATGAAGCAGAAGAAAAACTATCCCAGATGGAAGTACAGAAATGTAGGGGAGAATAAAGATAAATAAAGTGATAAAAATATCGTTAAATCTTAATGAATATTGACTTATAAAATAATTCTGGTAATATGTAAATGTTAAAGGAATTAAGAAGCACATGACATTTAAGTTGGGTAGCTATGAAGGTTGTAAATAAAGCTAAATTATTCAGTTACTTGCATTTTTTAGGAAGACAATAAAGATTAATAATAAAGTAAGATTTTGATAAGTCAATATTATATTGCTCTTGAGTGAACCATCCCAAAAGCTAATGGAATAAAACAAATATTTTATCATTCTTGCAGTGCCTATGGATGAGGAATTCTGAGTGGACAGAGCAAGAACAGCTCATTTTTATTCCAAGAGGTGTAATCCAGGGCCTTTTTCAAAATAAATCGCTCATGTGTTTTGCAAACTGGTGCTGGCTGTTGATGGGGAAGTCAGCTGGGGCTGTGTGCCAGGGACTATAGTTCTCCACATAAGCCTCTCCATGGGATTTTTGACTTCCTCAAAGTCTAAGGTCTGAGTTCTAAGAATAAGCATTCTGAAAGATTAAGAAAGAAGCAGATGGCATTTTTACCACCTAGCCCTGAAAGTCACATAGCATCATATCCACTGACTTTATTAATTGAGATGGTCATAATAGCCTGCCCATGTTCAAGTGAAGGGATGTAGGCTTATATCCACTGGGGGCTTAGCAAGGTTCTAGAAAAGCATGTGGGATGGGAGATACTGTTGAATCCATCTTTGGGAAATATTATCTCTTATAGTCAGGAGTGCATGTTTTAATCTCTAGAGGAACAAATAGCTAAAATAAGAGGGGAAAAGTAGCTTTTATTTCAGTACCTTATATTTCAGTAGCTTGTCTTGTACAAGAAAAGAAAATAAAAATAATAAATATACTAATTTTTAAAAGACAAGAAAATTAGGAAAAAAGAAATACACATCAGCCAGGACAAATTTAAAGTGAAAAAAATCAACACTATAGATTCAAACACAGATATATCAGAGACTAATGGCAGAATCAAAAGACAGTTAGACTTTATTAAAAACAATGCTATAAAAGAGGCACATCTAAAACATGAAGATTCATAAAGTTTGTAAGTAAAGAAATGGAAAAAGAAGGATCATGAATATATTAATCAAAACAAAGTATTGTGGCTATGTAAGAACTCAGGCATAAAGGATTCTTAACAATAAAGAGAAATATTTCACAATGATAAAATTTCCATTTACCAAGTAAATAATTTAAAATTTATATGTACCTAATAACTTAGTTTTAAAATACACAAAACAAAACATATGAACTCAGGAAGAAATATAGAAAGTTATATTCAGGATGGTAGATGCTGAATACATCTTTCTCAGTAAATGATAGAACTAGGAGAAAAAAATCAGTAGTGACATTAGAGATTTGAAAAACACAGCACAGTAGATCTAATGAATATATCTAGAGTACTGCAACCCCAAACTACAGAATACAATACAAATTCTTTATAAGTTCCATGGAACATTTCCAAAATTTGTCCAAATACAGAAAAAGTCTTATCAAATTCCAAAGAAGTAAAATTAGAGTATGTTCTCTGATCAGACGAAATTCCACAAGAAATAAATAATGTCAAGACGCCTTGAAAATCCACATACATTTGGAAATTTAGAAATACATTTCTAATATATCAATCATTTGTGAAATGTGGATATCCTGGCTTATTTGGTTAAATAAACTGTTAAAATCAAGTTATTATGAGAACTGGGAAAATTTAAACAAGCTCAAATTAGGTTATGTTCAGGAATTATTGGGAGTCCTTTTATTTTTAAGCTATTTACAAAAGAAATATTTACCAATGATGTTCAAAACAGTCATGAGAGGGGAGAAGTATATGGGGATGAAGATGAAAAGAAATGCCCATGAATTAATAATTGTTTAGTTTCAGTTATAATCCCAAGTGGATTCATTAAACTATTACCTCAGTTTTTATGTGTTTGAAATTTTCCATAATGAACAATTTAAAAAGAATAAGTTTGAAATAACCTGAGTCAAAGAAGAAATTTCCATAAAATTATAAAATATTTTAAGCTGAATGATAATTTAAAATACTATACAAAAATTGTAAATGTAGGAAAGCCAGTTTTTGTGAGAAGTTTATAGTATTTAATGGCTATATTAGAAAAAAATAAGAGTAGCTGAAAATCACTGACATAAGCATTCCTTTCAAGATATTAAACACACACACACACACACAGAAAATAGAAAAAAGAAAATAAAGATAAGAGTAGAAGTTAATGGCAAGAAACAAATATAAAAATAGGATTAATACAGCCAGAAATTGGTTATATGAAAAAGCTAATAAATGTGCTAACCACTTGGCAAATATGATCAAGAACAAAAGAGAGAAAAAAAAAACAAAGTGAGGAATTAAAAAGAGGCATTACCATAAGACTTTTAGATTATAGCAGGATATTATGAACCTTAAAACAATAAACTTGAAAACTTACATGAAATAAATACTTAAAGAAATACAATTTCTGAAACTGGCACAATAAGAAATAGGAAGCTTGAATAATCCAGTAACAATGATATCAATTAAATCTATAATTTAAAAATCTTCTCACAAAGTTCCAAGCCCAGATGGCATCACTGAAAATTGTACCTTAATTTCAAAGAATAAATAATGTAAATTTTTCACAAACTCTTCCACAGTCTTCGGAAAAACAATAAACACTGCAGCTAATTTCAGTGCTTCTTTGATGCTAAAACCCAACAATGGCATAAAAAAATTATAGAATAATAACATTTATGAATATAAATTCACATATTCTAATTAGATATTAGCAAACCAAATCTAATAATACATAAGAAAGATAATATATTAAAAATTTTAATTTCTAATAAAACAAATTGGTTAATATTCAAATAGCAAGCCATGGCATTTACCATACCATGATGAAAAAGAAAAATCACATGATCATCTCATTAGATAAAATTAAAAAGTATTAGATAAATATAAACTTCTATTTATGGTTATAAACCTCCAGCAAACAGGTAAAAATGAACATCCTTAATTAGAAGGGAATCCATAAAATGATACAGCTAATGTCATACTTAAGGGTGAAATGTTGAAAATTTCTGTAGATCAGGAACAAGCCAAGGATGCCTGTTATCACTGTTTTGCTAATTGAACATTGTTTTGAAGATCCTGGCTATTGAAGTAAGACAAGATAAAATAAATAAAATATATAAGAAAATAAATAAAAATAGAATTCTATTGTAATGGGGTATGTGGTGGGGACTTGATAATGGGGGAAATCTAGTAACCACAATGTTGCTCATGTAATTGTATATTAATGATACCAAAAAAAAAATAGAGTTCTATTTTCAGTCACAGAAGATATAGTTGTATATGTATAAAAAAATACCATACAATTCACCCATTTAACATGAACAATTCAATGGTTTTTATGATCAAAGAATATTCGATACATTTTTTGGTCATATATAGAATAGATTTTTCTACTTAATATTTTGTTATAAGTATTTTCAAGTATACATTAAAGTAGAAATTATATATTTACCCCCTATGTACCTATTTCCTAGATTCAAAAAAATTTTAAACACTTCATCAATTTTATTTCATTTATCTCCCCTATCATTTTACTGATATATTTTAAAACATTTTCCAAGTATTATATAATTTCACCTTCAAATACTAGTTTGTACCTCTAACAGATAAGAACTTCCAAAATATTCTTGATAAAGAACAAAGTGAGAGGATTTGGTTTTTGAATATTAATATTTATAATAAAGCTAAAGTGATCAGGTCAGAGTGGTATTGATCATAAGATAAAAATATAGACCAATGGGTGAGATTGAAGAACCCAGAAACTGACCAGTGCATTATTGGATTATCAACAAAGGAGGCCTTCCAGCGCAGTGGGGAAAGGACCGTATTTTCAATGAATGCTGCTGGTCCAATTGGATCTCTAGATGGGAAAAGTAAGCCTCGAGCCTCATTTTCACAAAACACATGATAATCAGTTTTATTAGACTGTAGATCTGAATGTAAAAGACAAAATAATAAAGCTATAAAAGATAACAAAATATCTTTATAACTTTTGGTTATGAAAATATTTCTCAAAATACAAAGCACTAATTTACAGAAAAAGGCTGATAAATGGGACTACCACTAAGATGAAGATATTCTATTCATCAAAAGATAGCATTAAGAGAGTGAAAAAAGGAAGTCACAAGTGACAGAAAATATCTGTTATGCATATGTTATGGACTTTGCATATGTTGTGTTCCCCCCAAATCCATATATTGAAGCCCTAACCCCTAGTATAACTCCATTTGGAGCTAGGGCCTTTAAGGAGGTACTTAAAGTTAAAGGAGGTCATAAACATGGGCCCTCATATAATAGGACTGGTGTCCTTATAAGAAGAAGAAAAAGAGACACAAGGAGCAAAGACGCAGAGAAAAACCATGTGAGGGCTCAGTAAGACGGCATGTTTGCAAGTCAGGAAGATGGGTCTTATGGAAACCAACCCCTTATCTTGGACTCCCAGCCTCCAGAACTATAATAAAGTAAGTTTCTGTTGTTTAAGCCACGCAGTCTGTGGTATTCCATTATGGCAGTCGTAGCAGACTAATACAGAATAGAGCCGATAAAGTACATAATGAATTTCTACAAATCACACAACACAGTAGAAAAATGGGCAAGAGATATGAACAGGCCCTGCCCAAAAAGGAGAGCCAAGTCACCAATAAACAAAATAAGGATATTCAACCTCACCAATAATCAGTAATATATTAATTAATTTATATTAACTTATTATTTTATTAATATATTGATAATTAATGAAACCCACGATTTTATTAAATATTAATATAATTAATATATTTATATTAAGATTGATTGAAAATTGATGTATCAAATATTAATATATTAAAATACAAATTAAATATATTTATATAAATATATTAGACCACCAGGAGAGTTAAAATGAGTGATTGCCAATGGCAAATGTTAGTGATGGTGCGGAGCTGTGGGAACGTCCACACACTGCTGATAGGAGTGTCCATAGGCTTAACAACTTTAGAAAAAGTTTGGATTTATCTACCAAAATTAAAGAGGCTTATATACTATGACCTTATACTTCTTCTCATAGAAATAGAAATGCATAAAAACATTCATAAGACAGACATGAGTAGTATTATTTGTGATAGCCTCAAACTGGAAACAGCCCAGTGTCTACCAACAGTAGAATGTATAAATAATTAGAGACCTGCAGTAAAATGCTCTACAGCAGTAGTTCTCAACAGAGGGCAATTTGGGCCCTAGAGGACATTTGGCAATGTCCAGAGGCATTTCTTTTTTTTTTGTCACAACCAAGTAGGGGAAATGCTACTGACATCTAGTGTGTGGAGGCCAGGGATGCTGCTAAATTTCCTACGCGGCACAGTGCAGTCCCCTATAACAAAGAATTATTTGGCCTAAAATGTCAATAGTGCCAAGGTTGAGAAAACATGCGTTATGGTAAAGAAAATGAATGAAGAGCAACTATACAAACAACGTGGATGAATTCTCAAAAATATAATTTTGACTGGAAAAATAAGCCAATCCCAAAAGAATCCATCACTGTATGATTCCGTTTATTAAATTTCAAAAAACAATTGAAATTAGGACTTAGGAATACCAGCTAAAACTAAACAGAAAACAAGGAAGTGATTAACACTGAAGTCAGGATTTTAATTACTGACTTCAGGGCACTGGAAGGAGATGGTAATTTGCATGAAGCACAAGATGGTTCAAAGGTGCTGGCAATATTCTATTTTCTGATTTATGTGAGGGTTACTCAGCTATTCTCACTATGATAATTTTTGAACTTTAGATTTTATTATTTTGTGCAATGCACTGTTCGGTCTACACAATTTAAAATTCTTAAAACCAAAGTAAAATAAAATAATTATGAAACGATTTTTGGAGAGCTCTAGAGAGTAATTTAGACTCTCCATTGTCCTTGCATCCCTAAAGGGATGATAATGTTGAAAGAGAATCTATATGGAGAAGATGAGTAGATAACATAGAACATTGAAAAAAAATGTTTAAAGACATCTATTTCTAAGATTCTCAGAAATTATGTTTCCTATCTCCTTAAGGGTCACATGGCATAAGCAAAAACTTAGCCACAATGATAAAATGAGGACCATTTAAAATAAAATGTTAAAAGGCCTGGAGATTAGGTGGGTTTGATACTCCTCTAACAAAGGGAGAACAGCCTCTTCTCAACTGTTGTGTCTATTTTGTAACCTCCCCAAAATGAGCGTTCAAAAGGAGAGTCGGGTGGTACAAAAAGGAATCAGATCTGCTGTTTAAACGCAGCAGTATGATGCCATGATAATGTTCCGGCTCTACAACAAACAAGATCATTGACTTCACATGTACCATAGAAGCTGCTACTTTTCTACCACAGCGCTTGTCAGTTGCTGAAAGAACTATTTTCTTCTCTTCTAGCAATGTAAACTGAACTTCTCTGGTTCAGAAGAGTGTCATTCACCTCCTCTGATGTATTGTTCTTACTGTTCCCATTTCAAGCACTATTTTTATAAATTCTACTCCTAACAGTGGAAAAGCTTAGAGTCTGGTTATCTCTGTGTTAAATATTGTAAATTCTAGCTTCTGGAGGTGCATCATTTCTCTGAACCTTTACTATGCTTTGGGGATGAAGCAAGAAATCATTTTTTTATAGAATCAAATAAGCTTAATTTTAGGGAGCCCATGGAAATCATCTAATGCATCAGATGTAACAGATGGATCTCTGACTTGAGTAATACTGGTGTCGGGAACTCATTATCTTACGAAACTCTCTGCATTTTTGCAAAGCTCCATTTATGAGAAAGTTATCTTCTGCATTAAGTTGAAATAGGCAACTCTGAATTTTCCACTCATTCTTCCCCTTTGTTCTATCCTTATAATATTTGTGATCATTTTTATTTCCATTTTTCTCAGTAATGAGCATAATGCTAACTAGTACCCAGATATTGTAAAAGAGTCCTTCAAGTCCACAGCTGTGAAGGTTATAGACTTAAATTAAACTGATGACTGTTACCACCACGGGATGAATTTCCTGTGCCCAAACTATTTCATTTACTGCTGAGAGATGCCTACAGTTTCTTTACGCAAAGCCTTGTTTGGGCACAAAGGAAAATTATTGTAGATTAGCTACATCCTCTAAGGGGCTGAATTAAAAATGACTTTCTGTTTCATATTCTTCAAGCTCATATTTTCTAGTGACTAAAGCTTTTATCTTCACCAGGATAATAAAATTATTATCAAATAATTTATAACTATAATCAATTCTGGTTAACTTGGATATTAAGAGGGAAGGAACTTAGAGACAATTTCCAATATTGTTTAGAATAAAATTAGTCAAAATGTAGACCAAATGGAACAACTGTAATTTCATTTACTTAGTAATGCATCCAATATTAAGAACTTAAGAATACAACTATGTGTTGTAAAGACATTGTTGAAATGTATACAAATGATACCCATGTAGCTTAGAAATACAGAATATTACATGCATCTCTTGATTTTAAAATGACTCCTACAGGTTTTATCAACTGATTTTTTTGTTTGTTTAAAAACACATTAGGCATAGGTGTAGAAGCAGCTGTAAGCTCCTTTTTTTTTCCTTCTTTTCTTTATTCAACCACCAAATCCTCTCCTTTCCCAGCCCTAATATTTAGGATCCAAGCTCCAGGGATCAACCCTTGCCTGTTTCCCTAACTTTCATCAAATCAATCTTTCAACTTTCAGCAAAAGTAGGCGGAGAAAAAGTAGGACATGTTATTCTGGCTGTGAAGGGGGAGTGGTGTTCGTGGACAGCATTGGTCAAAGTGGGACTGTAGATGCAGTTCCAAACACTAAATGCTTTTAAATGGATAGGGGGTTGTGATGATTCATAGGAACTTGAAATTTTCTTCACAAAACACTATTGTTATTGTTGTTCTGTGCTGTTGTTGATATTGTTATTGTTCAGTTCAGAGCTCAGCTACAAACAGGCCCACCTACTCCTGGATGTCACGTCTTACCAGTGCCTGTTACCTTCTTTCTCCAAAATATTCTCCTAAGGTTAAATTTGACTTGGAGGTTAGGATCATGGATAAAGAAAAGAATAAACTCCTCCAGTCTATGTTTTAATCTTTAATTTCTAAGCATGTAGAGAAGTGGGGACAATGTCATGTGTCGTTTGACTCAACACTCATATTTCAAGTGATAAATGAGGATTTAAACGTTTTCTGTTTCTTTCATGAGTAACTGATTCTTCCTTTTTCCAGCACTGGAGGGAAGAGAAGAAGGAACTAGTTTCACACACTTTCAAAAGAAAATTTGAGATTGACCCTACAGGGCTTTGGGGCCAGAGAGCAAGGGGTAGAAACATGGAATTCCAGAAACTTGATTCTGGGGCTGGCAATATTGTGCTCCCATTGTACACACACCTCCACACCCTCAAACCTTCTCAGCAGCCTGTTCCAACCTTCTCTATGCTTCATGAAAATGTTTCCCTTTCCCACGTCCTTCCTGCTCCTTTGTGAGTGGAGCCATGACAGGCAGTAGGACTTCCAAATGTGACACTTTCAGTTCTAAGTGAATGTGTGACTAGGGCTGTGGATCACAACAGAAGTCTGACCTGTATTACCGAGAAGGACCTTGGCCCTGACACAGACAGCCTGGGGCTCACATGTGTTTCTTTTGCTGAGGTACAGGAGAGGTCTGACATTGGTGAAAGTTCTTTCTCTGAGGATATGTATCATCTGCAAACGTCAAGTGATAATTTTGTGCTAGCTCCAGGGAATCAGCTCACTGAAAATGGACCACTTCAGGATTGCAGGGGGACAGCACATTCTTTATGGGCCTTCTCTTGGGGCCTTGTAGGCCATTCTGAAGGATTTCTTTAGATATTGTTTAAAACAAGATATGTCAGTTAGAACCCTGCCATTTTTGAAGAAAAAAACGTGTTGGCAAAAAGGTTTAAGGAGCAAGGGACAAGAAGCTCTTTACCCAATTCTAAGTGCCCTACTTAAAATAAGAGCAAATGCTTTTATAATACTGTATAATAAACCTGCTTCTAAACAATTTATATATTTGCTATAATCCTCATAATAATTTTACGAGATATTAACCCCAGTTTATTTAACATAGGCCAAGAGAAATTAAGTGACCATCCACATTTATAAAGTGACAGAGTCAGAATTCCAACCCATATCTTCTGGCTCAAGTTCATGCTCTCAACCAATTATGTTCTATTTAGCCAGTTACCAAGAAGTTTATTCTGCATACTACCAAACATTGAAATGTTTGAAAAAACCTGAAGGGTAGGAGTTCTTTTCCCCCTTTTTCCATCTGGATGTTGATACTCTGTGGAGATGATGTGTGACACAGCATTTGATGGCTCCATGTGTAGAGGTTTTCTTTCAGTCTAGATGCCCCCTTTGCTGGGCTAAGCTTCCTGAGGTTTATGTAGGTGTGTCAGCTCTCGGTTCTGTCCCTCTGTCATGGAGAGTGCATGATGGAACCAGAACTTGTCAATAGGGACCCCATGATGATAGACTGGGGAACAGTAAGAATTTGAAGCCTGTGTGCAGACAGGGGGAGGGTGTTGCTGATACCCACTTAGCCTTGGTTCTGTAAGCTCTAAAGTTCATCCCAAATACTTGAGAATCACACACCTTTGACAAAGGCCAGCAGGGGTTACCCCATCAGACTCCCACAGTCCTGGCTGGATCTCCTCTGACTTCTGGCTTACTCTGAACTCTTGCTTTGTGCTGCTGGTTTGATCCTGCTTCTGGTTTTCAGTTTAGAATTTGCACTTGTCTCTCCTGCACTTAGAATTTTACCTTTCCCTAAGTGACCCTCCTTTATGAGTCCCTTCAGCTCTTCTTACCTTGTACTGTCTCAGGTAAAATCCTCTCCCTGGTTCTATCCTTTTACAGCCATAATACCATTTTTTTTCTTGACTATTTTTCCCATTTACTCTTCCATATAGACTTTAGAGTCCTTTCATAGGTTTTGTATCATCCAGTCAAATTTATTTTGGAGCTGCTTTAAACTTGTGTATTAATATGGAAAGAGTTGATATATGACTGTGGGCCAGAGGGGTTTTGCTGCCCTGGGCAAGTTCACTCTGTATTTTTGAGATGAGACTAAATAACAAAAATGGAACATTTGGGGGTAAGAGGTCTTACACGAAGCTTTATTCTCATGATGGCAGGTTGAGCACTAGAATCACATCTGAATCTGGAAAGTCTGCATGCAGCAAGTCCATCTGCATCTCTTCCTCCACTTCTGTCTCTTCCCTTAGCACTGAGCAGAGCTCTTTATGTAGCAACACAGGAAGTAATGGCTTCTTGCCAACCCATGTGCAAGCCTGCGTCTGTACAGTAGTCTAAGTATTACATGTACACAGTGAGCAATTAGATTAGGATCAGGTGAGGATCCCAGCCATGGGACTTGCATTTTCCCTACACTCCACCCCTCCAGGATTTTCAGCTCACTATCTACATGCCCTTACTGTTCCAAAATGGTCCCATGTGAGAAAGCTGGAACACTGTAACCAGATTCCACACAGCAACAAAGGGTAACAACAAAAATTATAATATTCAAAACAGTTCTACTCAGATGAGTTCAAGACTTGCACTTCCTATGGGAGAAATCAATCTTCTGCAATGGTCCCTGTACAAGAAAGCTGGAACCTTGTAACAACAAAAATAATAATAATAGTCATCTTCAAGCATGATGAGATCAACTGCCACCAAATTGTCATTCCAGTTGAATTCAAACCAGTCCCAGTTCACAATTTGCACTTTTGATGGGAGGCCGCCTTAGTGGAACTGTTAGGGAGCCCCATGAACAGCCAGCAGGCAGTTTTGTTGGCATGTTTTTCTGAGTGTGTGTGCAATCCATGAATTTGTAGAGGAGATTAACCTTAAGGGCAATAAGACACATTTTTTAATGACACCAACTTAGGCAAATCTTGCCTATCAGGTAGGATACACACAAGAGAGTGGTCCTATGATAGGACCATGGCAGGAAGGGATTCCGGTCTGGGTCCACTATACCAAACTTTTACTCCTATCCCTGTGTGGGTTACTAAGGGGTCTATGTATAGTGCCACTGGAGGTGCATGCACTTGCCATAAAGATAAAACAAAACTTCCTGTTAAGATGCTCTCACCTTCCTGCCATTTAGGGTACACTACCGTGATCTTTAAAGGCCACTCTGCCACTACTCAGGAATACATATTAGACAAGCCTCCAGACCTTGCCCCCAAGGTACCAGGAGAACCACCCATCACTAGTCCATGTGTCAAAATGTTGAAGGCCACGACCACTGAACAGAGTCTCTGGTGTTTATTGCAGTTGTTGCTGTTAGCATGATATTATTCTGGTGGCCAAACCTCAGCTTCAGTGCTTCCTCCTTGGTTTGTATTTGCTGTTGCATAGGGGAGGCAGCAATGTGGGTTAGCATGTCTACAGAACTCAGTGCCCCTTTCTAGAACTTATTCAAATGCCGTAGCTCTGTCCTTAAGCAGAGTGACCATCCCCATAGGCTATTGGTGTCTGACTTCAGGCCAGACTTTAACAAGCTATTGTACCTGTCTATCATGCCTGACCCAGTAGGGTTACATGGTACATGAAACTTACACTTTATCCCTAAGTGCTGCACTCATTCTTGTAGCACATATCCAGTAAAGTGGGTGCCTTGATCACTTCTAATTACCTCTGGTCAGCCATAGGCCACAAAGAGATGCTCTAGGCCTCTTTTGATCATTTTCTGGTCTGTGCCACATACAGGAAAAGCAACCAGAAGTCCAGTAGCCATATCCACACAAGTCATAACATATCAATACCCTTCTGATATGGGCAGAGTCCAATATAGTTTATATGCCACCTGACGAGGGGTATCAGCCCCTTAGAGAGTGTCCCAGGTTGCTGTGGGACTCTGTGTAAGTCCCTTTTAGAGCATATAATACACTCCTGCCAGGCTCTGCTGACTTCTTTAAAGGTCAAAGGCAGGACCACTGATGGGCCACAGTCCACATTGTCTTTTGCCCTATATGCAACAAATGCTGGTGTAACCATTAGGCTACATCAGAGACCGTCTTTCCTTCTAGCCAGTGTACCTGGTCTAAGTCATCTCCTTCATCATTTCCTAGGGATACCAGTGACAAATGGCCTGTAACATGATCTATTGTAACTGTTTTAGTTTGACCAGAAACCCACAAATCTTGCCACAGTTCTTGAAAAGGGTTTGTGACCAACCATCCAAATGGCATGGTACCATGTTGATAGCCACAGAGTTAAGCCCCAGTAATGGGCTCTGTAGCCAGCAAGGTGTGGTACATGGGAATCAGTTGTCTCCCTATTAAGGTGTACCATACCTCTGTTATTTTCCAGAGTTGCACCCAGAATCCAATAGGTAGGAAAATTTGTTCAAGCTGCTGCCAGAGACCCCAATCATAACCTTCTTTGATCACATGAACATCCAGCTCACAGGTCTTTGTTGGGTCTGTCACACTCAAGGCCTGCACAGCATTGACCACTCGTTTTGCAGCTTTAAAAGCAAATGCAGAAAATATGGTGGTGTGTGAGGTGAGACAGACGCCTCCTCCAAAAACCACATATACTTTGAAAATATAGCAAATACAACTAATCTTGAAAGAGCAACAGGAAATAAGGCTGTAGCAGACTACTTACACTTGGGGAACAGAGCAGACCTCATGGAAAAGGGTAACATACCAAAACTGTGATACGGTAGGACCCACGCCCTTCCCCCACCCCAGCTCACTGGTGGGAGGAAGAGAAATGGAGCAGGGAGGTGGTGGAGGCCTAGGACTGCTGAACACCCAGCCCTGGAGATCTTCTCCATGAGCATGAACCTACATTACATGGTGCTGTGGAGATTAGTGGGGTTGGAAAGCTAAGACAGACAGAATACTTGGAGAGATTGAGATTCTAGCCACTTGGGGAGAACAGGTACCCACAACCAGCCGTGGGCACTCTGAAAGACTTTCTAACAGTGAGAGGGCTGCTAAAGGAGTAAGGATTGCACAGAGCTTGCTGCTCAGGAGAAAGAACAGGTGGACCAGATTGGCCCAGTGCACTCAGCCCACCAGGTTGGTAACTTTCAGGAGCTTCAGGCACTCCATCTCCCTGGCTGTCAATGCAGCTATGAGGACCTCCACTATGATATGCAGCCTGCTGCTCCTTCCTCCTGTCTGGCACTGGCATGGAAACCAGCTGTCACAGCCATTGCTCTAGGCCAGCCAGAGGATGGCCCTGCATTGGAAGATTCAAGTGTGTAGCATAGAGGCCCCTCGCTGCCTACTTGGCCAACTGGACCTGGCAGTGCAGGCAGGCTTGTCAGCTGGGAAGCAGAAAAGAGCTCTTTCCTTGTGGCAGGAACCACTCACCTGCAATCCTTGCCATTTCTCTAGGGCTGAGCAGCTGCAGAGAGTAGAGCTGGGCACTAGAGGGTGCCACCTACAAATATGAAATGTCAAATGAACCTGGTTCAAAACAAAATCCTACAAACACCAGAAAGAAGACCAAATGAAACTGAACTCACCAATCTTCCTGAAAGCGATTTCAAAATAAAAATCATAAACATGCTCATGGAATAGAGAAAAATATTCAAGACCTCAGGGAGGAATTCAAAAATGAGATAAAAACATTGAAAAATATAGTATCCAACATAAAACATACAATAGAGGGGTTTAAAAGATTAGATGAAGTAGAGGAGACAGTAAATGAAATAGAAATTAGAGAACAGGAATACAAAGAAGCTAAGGCACAGAGAGATAAAAGGATCCCTAGGAGTGAAAGAATATTGAGAGAATTGTGTAACCAATCCAAATAGAACAATATTCACATTATAGGGATACCAGAAGAAGAGACAGAAAAATGGACAAAGTGTCTTTGAGGAAATAATTGCTGAAAATTTCCCCAATCTGGGGAAGGAGATAGCCTCTCAGGCCATGGAGGTGCCCAGATCTTCCAACACAAGGGACCCAAGGAGGACAACACCAAGACATATAATAATTAAAATGGCAAAGATCAAAGACAAGGACAGAGAATTAAAAGCAGCCAGAGAGAGAAAAAAGATCACCTACAAAGGAAAACCCATCAGACTATCATCAGACTTCTCAACAGAAACCTGACAGGCCAGAAGGGAGTGGCATGGAATATTTAATGCAATGAAACAAAAGGGCCATGAGCCAAGAACACTCTAACCAGGAAAATTATCATTTAAATTTGAAGATTATCATTAATCAATTTCCAGAAAAGCAAAAGTTGAAAGAATTTACCTCCCACAAAGCATCTCTACAGTGTATTTTAGAGGGACTGCTATAGATGGAAGTATTCCTAAGACTAAAAAGCTATCACCAGAGAAAACAAAACCACAGTAAAGAAAGTAGACCAATTAATTACTATGTAAATGAAAAATTAAATCAACTACCCCCAAAGTCAGTCAAAGGATAGACAAAAAGTACAGAATATGAAACCTAATATATAAAGAATAGAGGGCAAAGAAAACGAGGAAATAAAAAAAGGAACCTTTAGATTGTGTTTGTAATAGCATACTAAGTGAGTTAAGTTAGACTGTTAGATAGTAAGGAAGTTAACTTTGAACATTAAGTAAACAGGAATCTAAAGCTTGCAACGGCAATAAGTACACACCTATCGATAATCATCCTAAATGTAAATGGTCTGAATGCACCAATCAAAAGACATAGAATCACTGAATGGATAAAAAAACAAGACCCAACTATATGCTGCCTAAAAGAGACTCACTTCAAACCCAAAGACCTACATAGACTAAAAGTCAAAGGATGGAAAAAGATATTTCATGCAACTAAAAGGGAGAAAAAAGCAGGAGTTGCAATTCTTGTATCAGATAAAATAAACTTCAAAGAAAGTAACAAGAGACAAAGAAGGACATTCCATAATGATAAAGGGGTCCATCCAACAAGAGGATATAACCATTATAATTATCTATGCACCCAACACAGGATCACCTACATATGTGAAACAAATACTAACAGAATTAAAAGGGGAAATAGAATGCAATGCATTCACTTGGGGAGACTTCAACAAACCACTCACTCCAAAGGACAGATCAACTAGACAGAAAATAAATAAGGACACAGAGGTACTGAAAAACACATTAGAACAGATGGAACAGACCTCTAAAGAACTCTACACCCAAAAGCAGGAGAATACACATTCTTCTCAGGTGCACATGGAACATTTTCAAGAATAGATCATATTCTAGGCCACAAAAAGAGCCTTGGTAAATTCAAAATGATTGAAATGGTACCAACCAGCTTCTCAGACCACAAAGGTATGAAAGTAGAAATAAATTATGCAAAGAAAATGAAAAATCCCACAAACATATGGAGGCTTAAGAACATGCTCCTAAATAACCAGTGGATCAATGACCAAATAAAAGCAGTGATCAAGCAATATATGGAGACAAATGAAAACAATAATTCAACACTGCAAAATCTGTGGGATGCCACAAAGGCTGTGCTAAGAGGAGAGTATATTGCAATACAGGCCTACCACAGGAAAGAAGAACAATCCCATATGAGCAGTCTAAACTCACAATTAATGAAACCAGAAAAAGAAGAACAGATGAGGACCAAAGTCAGTAGAAGAAGGGACATAATAAAGATTAGAGCATAAATATATAAAATTGAGAAGAATAAAACAATAGAATCAGTGAAAGCAGGAGCTAGTCCTTAGAGAAAATAAACAAAACAGATAAACTCTAGCCAGACTTATCAAGAAAAACAGAGAGTCTACACACATAAACAGAATCAGAAATGAGAAAGGAAAAATCACTAGTCACCTCAGAAATACAAAGAATTATTAGAGAAATCTATGAAAAATTATATGCTAACAAACTGGATAACCTAGAAGAAATGGACAACTTTCTAGAAAAATACAACCTTCCAAGACTGATCCAGGAAGAAACAGAAAATGTGAACAAACCAATTACCAGCAACTAAATTGAACTGGTAATCAGAAAACTACCTAAGAACAAAACTTACATACCAGATGGCTTCACCGCTTAATGTTACCAAACATTTAGTGATGACCTAATACCCATCCTCCTTAAACTTTTCCAAAAAGTAGAAGAGGAAGGAATACGTCCAAACTCACTCTATTAGACCAGCACCACTCTAATACCAAAACCAGGCAAAGACACCATAAAAAAATAAAATTACAGACCGATATCCCTGATGAACATGGATGCAAAAATACTCAATAAAATAATACTAAACCGAATTCAAAAATACGTAAAAAAGATCATCCATCATGATCACGTTTGATTTATTCTAGCGATGCAAGGATGGCACAATATTAAAAAATCCATCAACATCATCAACTACATCAACAGAAAGATGGAAAAAAAACACATAATCATCTCCATAGATGCAGAAAAAGCATTCGACAAAATTCAACATCCATTCATGATAACAGCTCTCAACAAAATGGGCAGAGAGGACAAGTACCTCAACATAATAAAGTCCATATATGACAAAGCAATAACCAAAATCATACTTAACAGCGAGAAGCTGAATCCTTTCCATTAAGATTGGGAACAAGACAAGGATGCCCATTGTCCCCACTTTTATTCAACATAGTCCTGGAGGTCCTAGCCACAGCAATCAGACAACACTAATAAATAAAAGGCATCCAGATTGGTAAGGAAGAATTTAAACTGTCATTGTTTGCAGATTACATATTGTACATAAAAAACCCTAAAGAATCCACTCCAAAACTACCAGAACTAATAACTGAATTCAGCAAGGTTGCAGGATTCAAAATTAATACACAGAAATGTGTTGCATTTCTATATACTAATGATGAACTAGCAGAAAGAGAAATCAGGCAAACAATTCCATTAACAATTGCATCAAAAAGAATAAAATACCTAGGAATAAACCTAACCAAGGAGGTGAAAGACCTATACCCTGAAAAGTACAAGACGCTCATGAGAGAAATTAAAGAAGACATCAATAAATGGAAACAAATACCATGTTCATGGATAGGAAGAATTAATGTTGTCAAAATGGCCATCCTGCTTAAAGCAATCTACAGATCAATGCAATCCCTATCAAAATATCAATGGCATTTTTCCACGAACTAGAGCAAACAGTTCTAAAATTCACATGGAACTACAAAAGACCCCGAATAGCCAAAGCAATCTTGAGAAGGAAGAATAAAGCTTTTGGATTATGCTCCCTGACTTCAAGCTCTACTATAAATCCACCGTAATCAAGACAATTTGGTGTTGGCACAGGAACAGACCCATAGATCAATGGAACAGAATAGAGAGCCCAGGTATATATCCAAGCATATATGGTCAATTAATATACGATAAAGGAGCCATGGATATACAATAGGGAAATGACAGCCTCTTCAACAGCTGGTGTTGGCAAAACTGGACAGCTACATGCAAGAGAATGAAACTGGATTATTGTCTATCCCCATATGCAAAAGTAAACTTGAAATTGATCAAAGACTTGAATGTAATTCATGAAACCGTAACACTCTTAGAAGACGATATGGGCAAAAATCTCCTGAATATAAACATGAGCAACTTTTTTCTGAATGCATCTCCTTGAGCAAGGGAAACAAGGAAAAATGAATACTTGGGACTACATCAAGCTAAAAATCTTCAGTACAACAAAGGACACCATCAGTAGAACATAAAGGCATCCTATTGTATGGGAGAATATATTCATAAGTGACATCTAACAGGGGATTAACATCCAAATTATATAAAGAACTCACATGCTTCAACATCCAAAAATCAAATAACCATATTAAAAACTGGGCAGAGACTGTGAACAGACAATTCTCCAAAGAAGAAATTCAGAATGCCAACAGGCACATGAAAAGACATTCAACATCGCAAATTATCAGGGAAATGCTAATTAAACCACAATGAGATATCACCTCATACCAGTTAGGACGGCCAACATCAAAAGACTAGGAACAACATAATGCTGTCTGTGATGTGAATAAAGGAGAACCCTTCTACACTGATGGTGGGAATGCAAATTAGCTCAACCATTGTGGAAAGCAATATGGAGGTTCCTCAAAAACTAAAACTAGAAATACCATTTGACCCAGGAATTCCACTCCTAGGAATTTACCCCAAGAAAACAAGTTCTCAGATTCAAAAAGACATGTGCACCCCTATGTTTATTGTATCACTATTTACAATAGCCAAGATATGGAAGCAACCCTAGTGTACATTAGTAAATGAATGAATAAAGAAGATGTGGTACATATACACAATGGAATACTATTCAGCCATAAGAAGAAAACAAATCCTATCACTTGCAACAACATGGATGGAGCTAGAGGGTATTATCCTTAGTGAAATAAACCAGGCAGAGAAAGACAAGTACCAAATGATTTCTCTCATCTGTAGAGTGTAACAATGAAGAAACTGAAGGAACAGAAGAGCAGCAGACTCACAGACTGCAAGAAAGGACTAGCGGTTACCAAAGATTGGGATGGGGGAGGTGGGTGGGAGAGAGGGAGAAGGGGATTGAGAGGTAGTAAGATTGGTACACATGGTGTGTGGGGTGGTCATGGGGTAGACAGTGTGGCACAGAGAAGACAAGTAGTGACTCTGTAGCATCTTACTGCACTGATCTACAGTGACTTCAATGGAGTATGGGGGGCACTTCATCATAATGTGGGTGAATGTAGTAACCACAATGTTTTTTATGTAACATCTTCATAAGAGTGTATATCAGTGATTCCTTAATAAAAAATAAAAATAAAAAAAGCAAATTCACATGTCTTATCCCAGTCTCACCTGGCACCCTTTTTTACTAAATGGTATAAGGACTTCAGAATTTTTGCCAAGTGCAGGATAAACACTCTCCAGTAGCCTCAAAAACCCTAAAACTCCTGTAATAATGCCACATTTGTCTGTAATAGAATCAGAAGTAAGCATAAAATCATATACAGTATTAAACTCCCTATTCCCAATGAAGTTTGTGCTTGTTTTGTTCTGATAAGCTTATTCCTGTATGCATCTATAACAGGAGGGTCCCCAGGAAACCACTCAGGGTTGCCATAAATCAGTGAGCATTCAGCTCCTGTGTCTACCAGAGCCAGGACATGTATGTTCACTGGGAAACAATGAATTGATATTTCAACATGTGGCTTTCAGTCCCCACCTGGTCCCCCAAGGTGGGTGCCTTGACCCTCCCCTCAGCCAAACCATATAACCCAATCATTTTCCTGTAAGGGATAGGCTAGGTGAGTTCAGTCTCCAACAGGAAGTCTTGCAGATGCACAGGCCAGACTTGTGGCTTTGTCTCCAGCTTCCATTTCTTGATACTTGCCTTAGCTAATGGCCAAAACTACTGCTCTGGCTTCAGTTTTTGCCACAGCTCCAGAAAGATTTTACTTGAATTCCCATCCAATTTCTGTTTGTCTGTTCCTGCCTTTATCAAATCAACCCACATCTGGGTCCTTGTGATCTTCATGCAGCCCTTTAAACTCTTTCTCTGAGTAGTGGACCACACTCCCTTCCATGCCCACATTGCTTCAATTTCCCCCTAATCTGCCACAGTACGGGTAATCTCATTTATGAGTTGCCCTAATTGAGTGGCAAGAATGGCCATTAAGAGCTCAGAGGGACAAGGGAGCCTTTTGCAGCACCATATCCCACATCCCCACCATAAACAGATCCTCGTCCAAGCCATGATTTACTGGGTTATAAATGGCCTTTATCATACCCAACTTCTGTAACACCTGTTGGAGCTCAGCATACATTTGCCATCTAATGGGGAAAGATGGTATATCACCCTGATTGGGCCACACAGTGCCAAGTGCGGCCATAAGCTACTGGAGAAGGAGTGGTTGCCTGAGGTCTGTTATGCATTTTGTAATTACTGCCACAAGGCAGAATGGATTATCTGGGAAACTAGCTTTCCCATTTCTAACCTGCACATAATAATCTCATCCACTTCTGCATTCCAAAGGTGCAGGAGCCAGGCTGATATGGACTCCAAAGGTTTCTGCCAAAACTAGGAGCCCAAATCCATGAGCTCCACCTGTGTATAGAGGCGGACCATGGAGTTCTTCATCACCTGGGACAGGGCTGCACCCTTCCCCAGGGGAAAGCGTGGTTGCTGCATCTTTATTTTCTTAACTACTACCAGGTTGGATTTCACTCTGCCTCATCCTCCACACCCCCTATCCTTCTCTGATTTATCCTCTACTGCTTCCGGAGCTGGTGGCACCATTACATCCTTTATTTCCTCCATAGCACCTTGCAGACTGCTTTCCCATGCTGCTTCTCATGCCACCATTACATCCTTTGCCTTCTCTATAACACCTTGCAATGACTCCATCTCAGTGATCAACAAACCTTTTACGTCCTACAGCACCTCACAGACTGCATTCTTGTGTTGCCTCTTCTTGTGCTTGTTGCAGGAGCGCATCCTTCTCTTTCATGGCCTTTCTTAACACTGTGAGAAATAGCCTACCCATGGCTCCCACAACCATATGGGCATCCTGTTTCTTTAAGAATTTCCCCATCTTGAGAGGGCCTCCACAACTGCCCCAGGCATTACCTCCACCCCCTCCTAGTCCTTGGAGAGGGCCCCATTCCTCTAAAAAGATCACCACCTCAGACCACATACTCAGTGGGGGACACTCAAGTACCTCTTTATCCACAGAAGCATCCTGCAGTATTTTCCCTTCCATAGGGGCAGCCCACTGAAGCGCCCCTCCCATGAAGGTAGCTTACTCCATTTTTCATTCCGCCAAATGTAACTCCAGGCTGGAGGGGATTCCCAGCTCTGGGCAAGTTTACTCTGGATTTGTTGTGACCGAATAATGACAAAGAGCATTGCTGGCAGGGAGGGGGTGTGGGAGTGGCGGGAAGGTCTATACCAAGCTTTATTCTCATGATGGCATATCTTGCACTAGAACCACATTCACATCTGGCAAGTCTGCATGACAGAGACTCTGCCTCTGCCTCCCCTCTGGCCTCTGCCCATAGCACTGGGCAGAGCTCTTTATATAGCCACATAGGCAATAATGGCTTATTGCCAACATGTGTGCAAGCATGCACCTGCACAGTAGGCTAAGTATTACATCATTGCATGTGCACAGTGAGTAAACAAGGATCAGATGAGGATCCGGGCCATGGAACTTCCATTGTCCCTAAAATGATATATGGTATATATTCTCTATCCCTACTGTTTTGTGTTTTTATACTTACTTGAGATTTATTTTCTATTTCTTTGTAATTTTGTAGGTTTTAATTGTAGTTTCTGTATATTTACTGATATGTTTATTTATATAGGTCTTTTTTTTCTTTGCTCCTTTGGGGAACTTTTTCAGTATTTTTCTATCTGCAGTATTTTTTCTGGATATTGTTAGTATATTGAGAAGCTATCAATGTTTGAATATTTATTTTGTAACTTGTCCTCTTTCTGAAACCTTTATTAAATTTTAGTTTTTAATGTTCTCATCACTGGCAAGCTTTGCTTATTATACCCAACCCATGTTTCTTTCCCTAGACTTCAGAAATTTGGTATCAATATTGATTGTATTACATTCAAATTTTTTGTGCTTCTTAGATTTAGGATTTGGTTATGCAGCCTGTCTCTTAGGATCTGAGGACAGGGCTGTTATATCTTTTTAATCTCTTTCTCCCACATTCCCACCCTTTGAAGCCCTGGCTGTGATTTGCCTGCCTCACTGGCAGGGGCTGAGATCCCAGAAAGCCCCTCTACTGAGACAGTGCAGGTTAGGGTGCTGCCTGAACAAATAATTCAAGGATGACATGGTATGATATCATGGAGTCAGGTATTTAACATGATTTGTTTTTATCGTGAACTTCCATAATTTCAAATTAGTGGCTATCATTGGGTTGATAGCATCACAATATATTTTCATTCCACAATTATTTATAGAACACCAGCTATCATTTAAAAAAAAGTAATAGAGTAACTATCAGTGTTTTATAATATCTACCTCTGGTATTATGTAGCTCTTCACATGTTATTCCCTGTATGCTCACACCAACACAGTATGGTGGTGGTATGATCCCTCTTTTAAACTGTGCCTTCAAGAGGTTTATCACTTGCTCAAGGAAACACATTTAGTGTTGGAGCCAAGATTTGAACCTGGAAAAATCCTTCCTCTTAATCTCCAAGAACACTGCTAGTTGCTAGTGATGTAAAGAAGTTGAAAAGTATTCAACATCCTCAATATATTTAGAAGTCTACTGGGGAGGTAGACGTTCAGATAATTAATATATAATATATATTGTGAACATACTGTAAACGGAAGCATATATAAGGTGTAATGGGATCATAGAGGACATAGTTCCATGCAACATCACTAATTTGCTTTTTAATGTGGATTTTGACATTACTTCATTGAAGGCCTCAACAGAAAATAGTTTTTAAATTTCCAAATATTTTATGTATGACAATCCTAGGGAAAAATTTTTTTTGCTTAGAAAATAAGTATCTGACAATATCTTCCTCTCAGAGAAAGGTAATGCAGTCTTAGAATCTCCTTGCTTCTAAAATTAAAGGATCCCAGTTTATTCTCATCTCCATTCATTCATGCCCTATGCTGCTGTGTTCCTTAGGGTCATGTCCTTATTCTGCATCTACTCTTGATTACCAATCCTACTCCAACTTCTATTTATGCTGCTATTATTCATCCCTAAAGCTGTGTTTACAGGATGCTGAAAATTATAAGTAAAATGTTTTTAAAAAACATGTCAGTCTTGGCTATTTTGACAAAAATATCAAAAGCTGTTTCCAAATAAATACTTGAATCAGTAAAATATGCTAAACCTATTTATTTCTTATTGCATAGAAAAAAATGACTGAATTAATTTTTCACATTCCTCAGAGCACTTTAGGTTATATCCATTTATGTAGCTATGGCTAAAGAGCTAAACTAGGCATGTTTGCTCTGTGTCAGTCTTACTCTTCAAATTGTACTTTGTTTTTATGTAAAGGTGTAATTTGATAACTAGGGACCAATAAAAAGCATGGGTTATAGCCTTTGCCAAGCTGGATATTAATGATGCTCCCTTGAAGTAAACAGTTTAATGAGAACAACTTTTATTTTAAAAAGGTTTTATTTTAAGATTTTATTCATTATCAGTGGATAATTACCAAATGTTATAGAGGGTGCTAGAGTGGTCTGACTTAGTGTGATCTTAAAGTCCCAGCTGCTCTGAAATTCATAACTATATTTCCACTGAGGCCACACATCCTGTGGTCTATGTCAGTTAATGACTGAGTAGGGCAGAGATGCTAATGCAGACCTGCTTTCTGGGTGAGGTGGGACTCTAATGGGTGACTTTGATGTAAGGACTCCCTAAAGATTTTGCCAAACTATTGAAACTACACACTGGAGGTGCATTTTCTATTCCATGGTACTGAACTAGTGCTAAGCGACCTTCTCTGCAGTAAGCAACCTTCTCTGCTTTTGGAATGTGGGAATAGATGACACCTATTCAGCAGATGGATATTCAGAATGTGGTGCAAGTACCGGCAGCATCCTCACCTGGGGGCCTGTATAAATGCTGAATCTCAGCTCCCATCCAAGACCTACTGAATCATTCTGCAGTTTAACCTAGTCCCCAGGTGATCTGTATTCACAGTAACTTCTGAGAAGCACTAGCCTAGAGTACTCAGATGAAACAGGTAAGAAGTTTTCCTATATTAACATTCTGTTACAACTTAGTTATTATTTATCCAACAAATATTTATTGAGTACTATTAAGGAAGACATATTCAAAAGGCTTAATTAGGGCCTGCAGGGGAGCTTGAACAAGGTCATGCATAAAGAAAGTGCAAAGAATAAAATTAAAATGCTGAGTGATACCGTTATGTAGGATTTTAGAGGATGAAAGATTATTTTTTTGGCGGGCTATTTAGAAAGGAAATTATTTGAGTTGAGCTTGAAAGACACATGGCATTTGGCCAAGTGAGTTGAGGAATTGTTTTTTTTTTTATGTGGAGGGATTAGAGTAAATAAAGGTACAGAGGAGGCAAACGTGCAGAGAAGCTGTATTTGGAAGAGAAGGTATGGGCAGACAATACTGGGGGCAACACTGAGGAAGATACGTCGGTGCCTTGAAGGCCGAGTCAGAGTTTACACTCCTTTAGAAGTGAAGTGAGGTCACCCTGGTGATATATGAAATGAGTCTCCCTGCTACTCTCCAGAAGCTATCAGTGTGTTAGAGGGGCAGCTTGAGACTTTAATTCAGTTCTGAGGTTAAAATCTGCCTGGAGAAGAAAGTATAAATCTGGAGATGAGGGTTGGTTTGGGCTAGGTCAGTAATTTGAGGATGGGTTACCTGATATATGATGCTGTTCATTTCTCTATTTGAAAAAAAAAATCTGTGATAAATCAAGAATTGTGGTCTCAAGTACCTCCAGGGAAATTTTAAGGATGGGACACGGTTTGGCATCCTGCTTTGGAAAAATTCCAGCTTTCTGCCCCTTCAAGGGAAAACTCTAGTTGTCTATACTTAAATCTCCCACTCTTCAGCTCTTGTTCTTCAGCATGGATAAAGCCCCATTCTGATACAATCTCTATTCAGTTGTCAGTCTTTAAACATAGTCTGATTAAGATAATTTCCTGCTTTAAGCTTTTAAAAACAATGTAGAATAAGCAGCATTTGCTTACCATTGCCAAACATTTAGCATTGTCTGGCTCCTGCCTTCCTCCCCAACCTTGTCTTCAGATTTTTCCACCCGCATTCACTGTACTCCAGTCTTCCAGGCCAGAGGCAGAATAAAACACACAGTAAGAGAGATCTAGGCTTAAAAAATCTTTGTGTATTTCTCTGTATACATATATGGATGTAAGTACATTTTTTACTATCTAGAAGGATATGTGATAAATTGATCATTTTGGTTATTTTTGGTAGGGAGGAAGGTTAATATGGAGAGGGGAAAACTTTATATGTGTTTTATCTTTAGTGTTTATCTCTTTTGTCTGTAATGTTTGAATCCAATTATCCACCTGTTCAGGAAAAATTCACTCATGTGTTTCTCCTTAGCTCTTACACTACCACACTTCACATCTGGTCACTAAACATGTGAGATATTTTCCCACACATCAAGCAGTTTTCTGAGATGCCATCTGGGCACCTTATAAACTGATCTGAATTCTGAGACTATTTACCTGGAGTTAGCATCAGGCTTGGCAAGTTAAGGGCTTGTCCCACAAGACTGCTCCCACCTTACATACCAATCCCAAGTCCCAAGTTGTCACCTCTACTTTTTGACAGACCAGCTATAAATTGGGGTTCCCACAACTACCTCTTTGGATTCAATAACTTTCTAGAATGGCTCACAGAATGGAGGGAAATACATTTTGTAGTTTATTATGAAAATATAATAAAGGATATGAATGAACAGCAAGATGAAGAGATATATGGGGTGGAGCCCTGAGGGTCCTGAGTGCAGGAGTTCTAACCTGGTGCAGTTGGCATGTACGGCCCTCCTGGCATGTAGATGTGTTCACCAACCCAGAATCTCCCTAAGCTCTGTATTACTGGGATTTTTATGGAGGCTTCATCACTTAGGCATGATTGATCTTTAACTCTCCAGCCCTTCTCCCCTTCCTGGGGGATTGGGACCAGGGGCTGAAAGTTCCAAACGTCTAATCACAGCTTGGTCTTTCTGGTGACCAAACCCCATTCTGAAGCTCTCCAGGAGCCCACCCAGAGTCACCCTATTAGAGCAAAAGATACTCCTATCACCTAGGAAATTCCAAGGAATTTAGGGTCTCTGTGTCAAGAATCAGGATTAAAGACCAAATAGTTGAATAAAAAATGTTCCTAATGCTCTTATCACTTAGGAAATTGCAAGGGTTTTAGGAGCTCTGTGCCAGGAACCAGGGAAAGATATGTGTGTAAATGAGTATATATGAGTAAGTTAGTAGGGCTTCTAATATGTTCTGCCTGGAAAGCAATCCATTTATATATATATGTAAAATAATTTTATACCACTTTAAAAATAAATTTGTGTATTGTATCACTTGGTGATTTTTAAATCAGATTTGTAAGAAATCTCAGGATACAGCCTTTCCCTTCTCCAGTCATCCAAGTAGAGATAATTGGATCCTTCCTCTTCTTTGTTCTCATACTAGTTTGATTATAGCTCTATTCTAACTTTGCATTCATTCTACAAATATTTATGGAGGATCTAGTATATATGTAGTTGGCTCATAGAGTCATTGCCCTTTCCCTAAAGAAGCTCACTTTGCATAATTGCTTTGGTGTCTTTTCTCTGTTAAAATTATCTATTTTACCACATGTTCTATTTGTTAGTTTGCTTTTCTTCATTTTGACGATATAATTCAGAGGTCTTTCTATTATAGGAGATATAGATCTACCTCATTCCTACCAATATGTGAGAAAACTGGTTGTTATAATGGAGAACTTGCGACAACTATATGTAAGAAGATTGTAAGATGCTGATAAATTACTTTGTCTGGTGGTTTTGTGTAGTTTGATGACTTTCAGACAATTTTTCATTTTTACTTTCTTTTATCTTATAAAGGAATCTCAGACCCAGAGTAAAGGATTGCTTTCTAGGGAGAACATATTAGAAGCCCCTACTAACTTACTCATCTTGATGGCAAATTCTAGGAGTAGACCCAGAGGGAGCTGTGGCCTCAAGTCTATCTAGCAGTTCATCTACCTGTTCACCCTCTTGGTCCACAAAGGATTTGAAATGATTAATTGTATTTAGTAATGAGAATGATATTCTTAAATGACTGGTAAACCATCTCTAAGAGGAATTCATCAAAATAACATTGAGATCACTGTTGGAATAACTGGTTTGCAAAATGAGTATTGTGAAGGAGACAACATTTATTTGTATGTAGATACACTAATGTTTCATTAAGAAATAAGTAAGTATCCTCCTGTAGAGCCATATATCATATATGCTAAATAACTATAAAATTTTCTCTGCCATATTGGTTCAACTTTGCACTTTTACAGAACAACAATCAAGTGTGTTTTTACCAATACAGAGGTCAGTAACAAATTATGTGGTCTCAGGCAGAGGGGCCTGGGAAGGTCCTTCCAGGGATAGCTGGGCTTGGTGACTCCCTTTATACCTTCTTTTCCTTCCTCCCAACTTTCTGGAACTGCAAGAAGTACCAGATCTTCAATATTCATTTATTCTCACATCTCCATGTTCTTGACAAGAATAAAATAGTATATTTTGACTTCACATGGGTTTATCTCTATAGATTATAAAGAGAAGAGCAGCACACCAGATTGATAGATATAAATATTATAAAGAATTATACTTTTTCAGATCATATCACAGCCGGCAAGTTATACACACTGTTGAACCTTTCCATAGACACATTTTTAAAAAACATTTTATCACAAAACATTTTCAACCAAGAAATTCAGTGTTTTCTTTCAGAGCATAGTTTCATATGTAATGATCTTATGGGTCAACAGAATTTGAAATAGTTCAGGATATAAGTATGACCACAATTGTTCCTTTAACTTGGGGCTGTTAATTTGTTTCCATTGTTCTTTTTTGTTCTCTTGATTTTTCGTTATTTGGTCCTGTCTCCTAGCATGCTTGGTAGTTTTTGATTGAATCATAGTTACTGTGTATGAAAGATTTCACAGGTTCTGATGATCTTATTTTTCCCCACCAACAACTCATTCTTCTTTCAGGATACAATTAAAATAGGTTCAGATCTCTTTGCTGCATTAGTAATTGCTCTATTTCCAATTTTATCCTACTTTTAGAGTAGATTCCTTCAGGGATTTCATTAGAAAGCCTGGGGCCTTTAGTAGTTGTCTTAGTCAGTTGGGCTTCAATGACTATGACTGGTAATTAAACAACAAACATTTATTTCCCACAGTTGTGGAAAATGGAAGTCCAAGATCAAGGTACTGGAAGATTTGGTGTTTGAGAAGCCATTTCCTTGTTCAAAGATGACCATTTTTTCCTGTGTCTTCACATGGTGGAGAGCAGAGTGCAGAAGTGAATTCTTTCTTGACTCTTGTAAGGACACTAACCCCATTCATGAGGACTCCATCCATATAGCTTAATCTAATCCTAATTTTTTTCCAAAGGCTCTACCTCAAAATACCAGCATGTTGGGAGGTGAATTTTAACATATGAATTTTGAGGGGCCACAAACAGTCAGTCTGTAACAGCAGTGTTCCTTTCCCTTGAAGGCTCCAGAATTTTATCTACCCAGAATCACTGATGTTCTGAAATACCTACTTAGTTGTTTAGTCTCTTTGCAGTTGCTTTCTATCTGGTTCCTTGGTGTCTCACCTACACATGTGCAATTTAGGGATTGGCATATGCCTCTAGGGGAAATTGTATATGGAATTTTAAGCTTCCTGTAATGTTTTTCATTCTGTTTGGAATCTTGTCCCTTCAAACCCCAATACTTTGGTCATTTTCTAATGCCTTCATAAAATTCCTTATTCTTTAAAACACAGATTTTATACTTGTCCCTGGTGGGAAGGGTAGTCTGATATATTAGCTACTCTGCCACAGGCAGAGATAAAACTCTTCTGTTTTAAATGCAAAAATCAAATCACATTGCTCTCCTGCTTTAAACTTTCCAACAACTGCCCACTGCAATTAGTATAAAATACAAACTCCACACCATGCCTTAAAATACTGTAAACAATCCGCTAAAAGGCATATAGTAGTAAGTGATTAAACTGGCTTAAAACTAGGGTCTTAATTCCCAGTGCAAGGTTGCGACAATTTTGTCTCTTAAGGGTTCTTTACTAATTGTAAAGAAGGCAAACGTTTCATTTGGTGGGTTGAATGAGATTCCTTCCTGCCCCCTGGTTTATTTACTGGAAACATACAGGATTTGATTGTGTATTATTTGTGTTCCTAGTGCCTACCACAGTGCCTATACCATAGTAAGCCTTCACATTTTATGAAACAGAACTAAAGATTTTCCATTACCTCTTCAAAGTTTGTATCACTGCCAATAATATTGATAAAGCTTCAGACTACCCAAATTTAGCCCTATATTTAGCAATAAGAGGTTTAAATCTCAATCTCTTGGTACGTTTCTCTCTGTCACATTCTCTCTCTCCTTCTGTCTCTGACACACACATGCACACACACATATGTACATCCTTCCCCTTTTTCTAACCTTCCCCCTTCCTCCTAACATTTTTCATCAGTAGTTAATCATTACTTAAGGAGAAATTTATAGGTATATCTAAAGTCCTCAAATCAAATGTCTTTAGGATTAAATTTTTTAATTTTGTAACTAGAGAACAGTACATTCATGTTACATGTATGGAATCTGAGGTTGGGGAGGTTAAATGACTGCCCTAAGGTCATATACTTGTCTTGTAGCAAAGGGAGGAAATAGAATTCCAGCTTTCTGATTTACAACCTATTATTATTTTTACTTTCTTTGCCTCTTTGCCATGTTGTTATATCAGGGGTTTTCCCCTTTTGTCTGTTCTCTGAGACTCATCCATTCCTTCTCCTGCTGGTTGTGGTTGTGTTTCCCAAATATTTTTAAAGCAGAAAAACCTATAGTTTTTACTAAATAAAATGTTATTCATAATTCCAATATTCAAACGATAGAAGTGGAGTACTTCAGATCAAATGCAGGAGAGACATAGAGGCCATTCCATTTGCTCCTCCTCATTTTCCTCTTCATAATTACTCTCCCCTTTGGTAACCTAGAGAACCAAAGAACAGAATTTGAAAAACAATCGTAGAGAAAATCAGTTACAATTATTAAACCATGTACCTTTGCTTAGTTCTTTTTGCATTACAGAATGTTTGCACATATATTATCTCATCTGATGCCCATTGCATCCTATGTGAGGTATCTAAGACATGGAATTTTCATATACTCATAATATAGGTGAGAAAACTAATACTCAGGTTAAGCAAATTTCTCTAAATCATAAAAATAAAGAAATGAACTCAAGAAATGAACATAAAAATTAAAAAAATAAAGCAAAACCAAAGTATTATGGCTTGAAGTCCAGTATTCTTTCATCTACATTTAAGTTCAATATATATAAATTTTTACCAGATCCTTCTTAAATAATCACCTAGGAACTGGAGGCCTAGTCTCATCTGAGAATGTATGTATCATCATATAGTATTTTTATTAAAATTCAGTTTTCCAATTTTAAAAGAAGATGTCAAAGGTGTCTAGAAGTACCGTGAGTTATTCTGGCTGAAGGACTCTCAAGTCATGAACTTCATTGCTGCTGTAGAACTTGTTCTTAGACCTCACTCTGATGCACAGAGCCATTACTCACCCACCTGCTTCCCCTGAACTCTTGAACCATGTCTGCACAACTGTAACTATGCTGTCCATGAAGACTCTATCTTCCTTTTTGGGAGTGCTAGAGCAAAACAAATATTTAAAAATCACAATAAATACCTTTTGTGTATATATCTAATATTTTGTACTTTCTCAGCTTTTTTTTAAAGTCACATCCTTTTAAAATATTTAAATTAAATGCTTCTGAGCACCCACTCAACTGTTGAGAAAATGCCTGTCTTCCTCTGCATTTCTCTGTATCCCTACTCTTGTATGCTAAGAACAAGAACCTCAGGGGTGCTCAGTCAGTCCTGGTGATTCTTGACTCATGGGGAAAAATATAAGGAAGAAACTCTGATTGGTTCCTCTGGACAGCAGCATTCTCTGTTGTTGTCATAGTACTGGTGTCACTGTTGAAAATAAGAGATCCCTTAGCCAAGTTCAGTACTTGTCTCTTTCTGGAAGCCTGTTGATGGCATTAGCAGATCAATGCTCTTAGCCATTATACCTGTTGTTTTGGAAGGCAGGCAGAGTCTGTCCTCTGTGACTAAAGTTCATGGTCTGGCAGTTTCTCAGGGTACAAATCTGAGAGAAAGCCTTTCTTTCCAAAATGTTTTGCTCAGCATTCGTTGCTTCATGACCATCACAGATCTGAAGTCCATCTATTATGGCTACTTGATGACTTGTTCACACACACAGATAGACAGACACATACTCATCATAACGCATTCATATATAAGCTCACATATACAGACACACAGACATGCACGTGCGCGCGCACACACACACACACACACACACACACACACACACACACACAAAGAAACACCTACACTCACCCTCTTCTTAGGGCTGCACCAGGGTGGCTCAGCATAGCCCAGTCTGGGCTTACCTTCTTAGATCCAAAGCTCACTCTATTTCCTGAAACAAGGTGAATAATATTTCTTCTAAGAAGAAGCCATACCTGGTGGTATATGGAACATTTTTAGTTTATAAAGTATATTTAAATTAAGTATGTTATTTGAAAGTGCAATAGTATTATTTTTCTTTTATAGATTAAAAAACAAGACAAAGCCCAAGGACATACCACTTTTACATGACAAACCTCTCTTTGTCCTATCTTATATTTTCCCCAATTTAGGGTGTTGTTTTTAAAATATTACAAATTATCTTGATATAAAAAATATCCAGACATAAAAATGTGAGTGAATAGTGTAACAAATACCCATGCATCCATCACCCAGTTTAAGAAATAAAATACTGCAAATAGAATTGAACCCCATGTTTGTCTTTTTTTATCCACCTTCATCTCTCCCCTCCTGGTAAATAACCAGTATTCTGTATCTGGCATTTCTCCTTCTCTTACATATCTTTAAATTTTCACTACAAATGTATATATTTCCAAATAATGTCTAATGCATCTTCTTAAAGTTTCACAACTTTTGTCTCAGTTTCCTCATTTATAAAATGGGAATATAATAATACCTACTTTATTAGGTTGTTGAGAGCATAAATGGTTTAGTATCTATTAAAAAATGCTTAACATACAGTGAGATTTTGTTAAATAAGTTTCAAAACCCTCTTATGTATTGTGTTTCACAACTTATTTTTTTTCACTGAACTATATGTGTATGAAATTTATGCACTCCAACACATGCAGTCCTAATTTATTAATTTCCTCTACTTTCTAGCAGGCCACTTTTTATTGCAATTATATTAGGTTTTTTATACTTTTTTTTCTATTTAAAATAATGCTACTTACAAACAGTCTTGTGCATGTCTCCGGGGAAGAGAACCTATAAGGAATATATAGAACAATGTGGTTGCTCATTCATGGAAATGTCCGTGTCCCACCGAACCTGATCTTGCCAAATTGCTTCCCCGAGTTCTTCTACCCAGGCACATTATACTGGAAGCATGTAAAAGGCATAAGTAGATGCCATATCTTTGCTAACATTTTATATAATTTTCTAATTTCTGCCATTCTGAGACAATTGACATATTCATATATTGGCAATTCATATATTTTGTCCTTTTTTCCAGTAGACTAGTTGTCCTTTCATCTCTCAGTTGTAGTCATTCTTCATATACCTTATATTCTAATCCTTTGTCATTTCATTTGGCTAATTATAACGTTGCACAGTCTGTGATTTATTATTTTTTTTACCTTTTAAGGGTGACTTATTATAAGTTTTACATTTAGCATAGTAAAATTTAACATTTCCTTTCTTTATGAAATGAGTTTTTTTGAAGAAAATTTTCCCTGCCCTGAGGACATACAGTCTCTTAAATTTTCTTCTGAAAGTTTTATAATTGTACTTCTTATAGTTAGTTCTCCAATTTGTCTGGAATTTTTAAAAGAATAACATGAACTAGAAATACAGTTGTATTTTTTCATGTGTCTATAATTATTCTGATACAATTTGTTCAACCTTCCACTCTTTCCCCACTAATTTGTGATGCTACCTCTGTCTTATACGAATATATACACTCATGAGCACATACGTATATGTATGTGCAGGGTCTATTGGAGGCTGTTTTTCTGTTCTATTGGGGAATATATATATACCCCCATATAGACATAATTATACCTCAATGAATAAATGTCAGGAGACTTTGCTAGTGAGTTATATACTAAGAACTAGTAATCTCTACACCAAATCCACAATCTTAATTACTTTATCTCTGTATTCAGTATTCTATGAAGTAATATTTACTATAGTTGCCATTGTTTTGTTCAGTCCCTTGTTCTTTCAATAGAACATCAAATTTCATAGAGCATCAAATTGAAGAATCTGCTTTAACTCTATGAAAAACTCCATGAATATCTTGATTGCCATATTATTTCTATCACTCTATGGTGTCCTTTTTGTACAATAGAACTTTTTAATCTATTTTTTTTCTCAGATTTATGACTATATGATTTTAGTTTCCTCAAGAAGGTCCATTTTGGATCTGGCTTTGTGTTTCTTTAATTCATCCAGTAAGAGGTAAGGCCACTGACAACTGGCCTAAAGTAGAGGTACTGGTTTGAGAATTCAGGCAACCAGAACAACTACTGCCAGCAGCACTTTAGAATTAATTAAAAAGTTAAGGACATAATTATACCTCAATGAATAAGTGTCAGGAGACTTTGCTAGTGAGTTATATACTAAGAACTAGTAATGTCTTAGTATAATTCAGGCTCTTTCTTTGCTACAATAACGTATAGTGGGATGCAGCTCAAAGAACACCGATTTTGCAATCACTTGCATGTACTTCAGACCCATATTTTGCAATTTGTTGGTTAATAGGGAATCACTTATTTGAGCTTGGGTTTTCTCATATGTAAATGAAGATAATAATATATGGCTTACAAGATTTGGGTAAAAATAAATGAGATAGGAAATCAGAAATAGCATATTATCCAGTATATCATAAAATGTATAACAAAATAGTAATTTCCTTCCTCTCTAGAAAAACTAATTTCGGGGTGTCTTACTCAAAGCTTTACTGTGAAGCAAGAAAAAAACATTGTAGGTGTTATAAGTAATGAAGTAGAGGCTGGATTAATTCTTAATGGCTAAATGAGGATGATTTCTTTAATACTATGTAAAAATTTTAAATGAAATAAGACAGGCTTTGAATAAGACGTTCATTCCCTGGAATCCTGGCTTTGCTATTCACCAGGTACCTGATCTGGAGGAGTCAGTTGGTGTTATGGAGTCAATTCCTTTAAGGTCTTTATAAACATTAGAGATAGTAAATTCAAACTTGCCATTGCATTGCCTGCTACAGAGTTAACTGCTTACTAATTAGTAGCCATTATCATTTTATAGGGTTGAGCTTTCAAATGCATTGGCTGGCATAATTAGAGGAGGAACTTCTAAACTTTCCTAGCTGCTTGAGAACAAGCTCATTAAGATACATGTTAATAAAAATAACTCGTATTTTGCTCTTCGATAAATTGATCCCTAACACGTGAAAATTTTCATGGTACCTTCCACAGAGTCATCACTCAATAAGTGCACATAGAATAAGTGGGATAACGGAAAATAGATGTTTCTTTATTCCCATTATTGTTGTCAGATGTATCTTATTGCCAAACCATAATCCCATCAGGCCTCCTGCAAAGATTAACAAATAAATCTCAATAAAATATGTTCAGCGCTGGGATTCTAATGGCAGAGAACAAAGGAGAACACCTCCTGGAACTCCTCTATGTGTTCAGGTGTAGAAGAATCCTAATGGACAAAGCATCATCAAAAGAATTCAAGAGAGGAACATGGACACATTTTCATAATCTCTTCCACAAAAAAGGAAAGGGAATTAAACTTTTAAAATTCTGCCATAGGTTTTCCCCTTTTGGCAAAGCTTGAGAAACACGAAGAAAACCACATCAGGCACATCATAAGCGAAATGCTCAACACAGATAACACACTTTTTGATAGGTTAATTTAATTATGTTTTGTATTTAATAGAGTAAGTGGTGACTGGGGGAAGAGTATAAACAGTGGAACCGGTAGTGTTTTTCTAGCCCAACCGCCCTGTTAAGTCCTTCTTCCCTCTCTGTCAGCATCCCAGGACCCGTAATTCCCGCACATTCTCCGTGGTGCTGAGCGCCGCGCACCCGGCGCGCACGCACCTGCTGCGGACCTGGGCCCCCGCGCCCCGCCGCCCCGGCCCGGCCGGATCTCCTCTTGGCTCGTGGGCCGCACCTGTGTGTAGCTTCACTGATGGGAAGCACGGTGGGTGGAGAAACCGAGACAGGCCAGGGGACCCCCAGGAGTGTAAAGCCAGTTGAGCGCCGGCTGTGAGATGAGGGAGGTCTTGGGGAAGAGGAAGCGGAGACTGGGGTGAGCCCGGGGGCCTCGCACAGCACAAAGGGAACAGTGAGCAGATTTGCCGGCAGCGACAGGTCCGGAAGCTGTGTTGTCCCAAGCAGCCCCTGGAGCAGCCTCCACACCTCCAGAGGGGCGGGCAGGTAAGCTACAGGCCTGGAGGGAGGCATGAAAGCCCATCTTCTCTACACCGGCCCCCCACACGACCCTGAAGTGCCCTAAATGGCTTTGAGTTACATCTGGGACTGGCCTCCCTAGCAGGGGTGTGAGATCCAAGGGCCCCTGGATATGCCCTCCTTGCCCAGCGCACGCACCTATTTGCTGATGACAGAAATTATCCAACTAGCAAATAAGACCTTTCATTTCCATACTGACACGATTGAAATTATCATACAAAGAAGGAAAGATTCCTGACTCCAAATGTATTCATAATAATGTGCAAGTGGCAGGTGAGACTTGTTTCAGTACCGACTGAGGTTAGGAAAAGACACAACTCCCTAATTTAGAAAAGTGCCCTGAAATGGGAGGCTGTGATATTCCCAGCCTGGCTACTTTGTCCTGGGCTCTGTCTACCCGAAATCAGTCTCAGACGGAGAAGTGGCTGGTGCGGAGTTCACGGCGTGGGCTGCGGCGGTGATGGCTGCAGCAGGGGCCCCTGCTTGAATTATTTCATCACATGAGAGGGCACTTGGGTCTTTTGTGTAGAAGTATTTCACAAATCTCTATACAGCAAAATACTTGCAAGTACTGAGTGACTCAAAAGATGTTTACTATTCATGGAAATGAACTCAGAGAATAAATATGCTTACACCAAAAAGGGACAGACATAAGTGTGAGGTTTTCTTTAATTATACTGGTTCCCTAGTTAAATATAAGGGACACCATTTCTCTGAGTCTACAGAATCCTTTCCAGACTGACAACCTTTTCCCTTTGACTCAACCTCTTCCTCACCTTCTCGGCCTCCCCTGCCAGTGATGTGGGAATGGCCTCATTCTCAAGTCTGTTGGCCAGGATGTGCAGGCTTGGAAGTCTTTTCCACTGGTGGCACACAGATTTTTCAGCCTTTTTAAACGATCTAAAATACACACAACTGTGGTTAGAAATTGTGACTCAGTCACTAAGTGAGTAGATTTTTTTTTTAATCCATGACAAATATGTTTGAAAGCTATCCAGTTATCCAGTGTTCCCTCCCTCCCTTCCTAATGAGGACACTGAAAGAGTATAAGAGGCCACTGAGCCACTCTGGAGTGTCCCTTACATTTACACAGCCTTTTAATGCTCTTTAATGTACTTTCATATTTATTGTCTCTTTTTACTCAGTGCCAGAAAAGTAGGGAGGGCACATGTCATAGTCTCATTCAACAGATCCGAGAGGTAAAACAAGACACAGCAAGGGTTTGCCTTGGTCAGAGTGAATCAAGAGCAGACCTGGATCCAGAAGCGAGGTCAGCCTCCTCGGGTGGTCTCCTGACCCAGGCGTTCTGCACCTGCAGAACTCTGTAACTAGGCCTCCCGAGCTCACCTGAATCTCACCGGGCCTGACCTGCAGGTGAGGTTTGGAGGCAACCCCTCCCTTGGCCGTGTCAGTCAGAGCCAGTACCCGTCCTCTCTGCCAGGTGGGGTGCGTGTACGTAACCAAACGCGGCCCTGAGTCCAGGACTAGTGGCAGTAGGAGCTCATCAGATTTGTGTTTCTTCATATAGCCGCCTTATGTTCTTAAGCTGGTACTTGTGTTAAACAATATTTTCAAAATAACAAGTATCAGCAATAGACAGATTTTCTAAGTATGTATTATTACTGATTAGAAGCCTAGTGTATATTTGGCTCAGAACCCCACGCTTCACTCACAGGGGGCTTGCTGAAGATTTTCTAGTGAGGCTGGCAGAGTCAGGCCCTTTGTTCCTCTGTGACATTTGTTTTCTGTGTCTTCATCAATACTTCTCTGCCTCTGTGTGTGTGCATGTATATAAAGGTGTGTGTGGGGGTTGAAAAAGGTGGGTGTGTATGTGTAGATTCTCTACAACATAGCCAGTTCCCGAATATTCTATTACAAGAACCTTGCTGTCCTGGCTACAGACCTTACACATTCACTCTCTTTCTCCTCAACTCCAGGAAGTTTTCGTCTCAGATCATTGGCTTCTTTGGTTATAGCAGCCTCCCGTTCCTTTCTTTTCTTTTCAACGAGGAAGAAGCTGTTTATCTCTCAAGAAACTTTATAGTTTAGGTGGGAAAGATCTGGCTCCCTGCAGAGCCCTGAGAGGAAGATCCAAGCACAATACCCTTTAGATCCATCCATATTGTCACAAATGACGAGATTTCATTTTTTTTTATAGATGAATAATACTTCACTGTTTTATTTGGGTAAATACTCAGAAGTGGAAAGGCTGGGTTGTATGGTGGTTCTTTTTTTAATTTAAATTTGCACTTAAATTTAATTTAGGTCTGCATTTTCCTGATGATTAATGATGATGGATGAGTGACTTTTCATGTGTTTATTGGCTCTGTATGTCTTTTTTTGGAGAAATGTCTATTCAGTTCTTATGCCCATTTTTAATTGGATGTTTTTGATTTTGAGTTGCATGAGTTCTTTAAATATTTTGCGTTTTAATCCTATATATATATATTTTTTGCAAATACTTTCGTCCATAGGTTGTCTTTTCTTTTTTTTTAATATAATTTATTTTATTATCATTAATCTACAATTACATGTGCAATATTACGGTTATTAAACTACCCCTTCATCAGGTCCCCCCCACCAATCCCATTACAATCACTGTCCATCAGCGTAATGGGATGCTATAGAATCACTACTTGTCTTCTCTGAGTTGTACTGACCTCCCCGTGCCCCCCCAACATTATATCTGCTAATCGTAATGCCCCTTTTTCCCTCTTATCCCTCCCTTCCGGCCCATTTCCCCAGTCCCTTTCCCTTTGGTAACTATTAGTCCGTTCTTGGGTTCTGTGAGTCTGCTGCTGTTTTGTTCCTTCAGTATTTTTTCTTTGTTCTTATACTCCACATATGAGTGAAATCATTTGATACTTGTCTTTTTCGGCTTGGCTTATTTCACTGAGCATAATACCTCTAGCTCCATCCATGTTGTTGCAAATGGTAGGATTTGTTTTCTTCTTATGGCTGAATAATATTCCATTGTGTATATGTACCACTCTTCTTTATCCATTCATCTACTGATGGACACTTAGGTTGCTTCCATTTCTTGGCTATTGTAAATAGTGCTGCAATAAACATAGGGGTGCATCTGTCTTTTTCAAATTGGGCTGCTGCATTCTTAGGGTAAATTCCTAGGAGTGGAATTCCTGGGTCAAATGGTATTTCTATTTTGAGTTTTTTGAGGAACCTCCATACTGCTTTCCACAATGGTTGAACTAATTTGCAGTCCCACCAGCAGTGTAGGAGGGTTCCCTTTTCTCCACATCCTCGCAACATTTGTTGTTGTTTGTGTTTTGGATGTTGGCCATCCTCACTGGTGTGAGGTGATATCTCATTGTGGTTTTAATCTGCATTTCTCTGATGATTAGCGATGTGGAGCATCTTTTCATGTGCCTGTTGGCCATCTGAATTTCTTATTTGGAGAAATGTCTATTCATGTCCTCTGCCCATTTCTTAATTGGATTATTTGCTTTCTGTTTGTTAAGGTGCATGAGTTCTTTATATATTTTGGACGTCAACCCTTTATCAGATACGTTTTTTATAAATATATTCTCCCATACTGTAGGATGTCTTTTTGTTCTACTGACGGTGTCCTTTGCTGTACAGAAGGTTTTCAGCTTGATATAGTCCCACTTGTTCATTTTTGCTTTTGTTTCCCTTGCCCGGGGAGATATGTTCATGAAGAAGTCACTCATGTTTATGTCCAAGAGATTTTTGCCTATATTTTTTTCTAAGACTTTTACGGTTTCATTACTTACATTCATGTCTTTGATCCACCTTGAGTTTACCTTTTGTGTATGGGGTTAGACAGTAGTCCTGTTTACCTTCTTTTCTACATGTAGCTGTCCAGTTTTTCCAACACCAGCTGCTGGAGGAGGCTGTCATTTCCCATTGTATATCCAAGGCACTTTATCAAATATTAATTGACTGTATATGTTTGCTAATGTTTGATTTTCTATTCTGTTCCACTGGTCTGTGGGTCTGTTTTTGTGCCAATACTAAATTGTCTTGATTACTGAGGCTTGTAGAGCTTGAAGGTCAGGGAGTGTAATTCCCCTGCTTCATTCCTCCTTCTCAGGATTGATTTTGGCTATTCGGGGTCTTTGTGGTTCCATATGAATTTTAGAATTATTTGTTCCAGTTCATTGAAGAAAGCATATAGCCATAGGGATTATGCTGAATTTGTAGATTTAGGTAGTATAGCCATTTTGACAATATTTATTCTTCCTAGCCAAGAGCATGGATGCATTTCCATTTGTTAGTGTCCTCTTAATTTCTCTTAGGAGTGGCTTGTAGTTTTCAGAGTACAGGTCTTTCACTTCCTTCGTTAGGTTTATTCCTAGGTATTTTATTCTTTTTGATGCAATTGTGAATGGAATTGTTTTTTTGATTTCTCTTTCTGTTAGTTCATCATTAGTGTATAGGAAAGCAACAGATTTCTGTGTGTTAATTTTGTATCCTGCAACTTTGCTGAATTCAGATATTAGTTCTAGTAGTTTTGAAATGGAGTCTTTAGGGTTTTTTATGTACAGTATCATGTCATCTGCAAATAGTGACAATTTGACTTCTTCTTTACCAATCTGGATGCCTTGTATGTGTTTGTTTTGTCTGATTGCTGTGGCTAGGACCCAGTACTATGTTGAATAACAGTGGAGAGAGAGTGGGCATCCTTGTCTTGTTCCCGATCTTAGATGAAAAGCTTTCAGCGTCTCACCATGCATGATAGCTGTGGGTTTGTCATGGTATAGCCTTATGATGTTGGGGTATTTGCCGTCTATACCCATTTTGTTGAGAGTTTTAATCAGGAATGGATGCTGAATTTGTCAAATGCTTTTAGCATCTATGGAGATGATCATGTGGTTTTTGCTCTTCTTTGTTGATGTGGTGGATGATGTTGATGGATTTTCCAATGTTGTACCATCCTTGCATCCCTGGGATGAATCCCACTTGATCATGGTGTATGATCCTCTTGATGTATTTTTGAATTCGGTTTGCTTATATTTTCTTGAGTATTTTTGCATCTATGTTCATCATGGATATTGGTCTGTAATTTTCTTTTTTGGTGAGGCCTTTGCCTGGTTTTGGTATTAGAGTGATGCTGGCTTCATAGAATGAGTTTGGAAGTATTCCCTCCTCTTCTATTTTCTGGAAAACTTTAAGGAGAATGGGTGTTATTTCTTCTCTATATGTCTGGTAGAATTCAGAGGTGAATCCATCTGTCCCGGGAGTTTTGTTCTTGGGTAGTTTTTTGATTATCGATTCAATTTCATTGCTTGTGATTGGTCAGTTTAGCTTTTCTGTTTCCTGCTTGGTCAGTCTTGGAAGGTTGTATTTTTCTAAGAAGTTGTCCATTTCTTCTATGTTTTCCAGCTTGTTAGCATATAGATTCTCATAATATTCTCTTATGATTCTTTTGTATTTCTGTGGGGTCTGTCGTGATTTTTCCTTTCTCATTTCTGATTGTGTTTATGTGTGTAGATTCTCTTTTTCTCTTAATGAGTCTGGCTAGGGGTTTATCTATTTTGTTTATTTTTCCAAAGAATAGCTCTTGGTTTCATTGATTTTTTTTCTATTGTTTTATTCTTCTCAATTTTATTTATTTCTTCTCTGATCTTTATTATGTCCCTCCTTCTGGTGACTTTTGGTCTCATTTGTTCTTCTTTTTCCAATTTCAGTAGTTGTGTCTTTAGACTATTCATTTGGGAGTGTTATTCCTTCTTTAAATAGGCCTGGATTGCAATATACTTTCCTCTTAGAACTGCCTTTGCTGCGTCCCACAGAAGTTGTGGCTTTGTGTTGTTGTTGTCATTAGTCTCCATATATTCTTTGATTTCTGTTTTGATTTGGTGGTTAACCCATTGATTAATTAGGAGAGTGTTGTTAAGTCTCCATGTATTTGTGAGCCTTTTTGATTTCTTTCTAAAATTTATTTCTAGTTTTATACTTTGTGATCTGAGAAGTTGGTTGGTAGGATTTCAATATTTTTGAAATTACTGAGGTTCTTTTTGTGGCCTAGTATGTGGTCTATTCTGGAAAATGTTCCATGTGCAGTTGAGAAGAATGTGTATCCTGTTGCTTTTGGGTGTAGAGTTCTGTAGATGTCTGTTAGGTCCATCTGTTCTAGTGTGTTGTTCAGTGCCTCTGTGTCTTTACTTATTTTCTGTCTGGTTGATTGTCCTCTGGAGTGAGTGGTGTGTTGAAGTCTCCTAA